>RPOG01007291.1:0-10644 GCA_008086565.1 Thalassoma bifasciatum
ATATTCTTGAGAAGTTTCTGGTTCTTTTAAGCCCTGCCACACGGCTGCAGACTGTGCCTCTGACTGATATGTATACTCGGTAAAGAATGTTTCGCCTGAGGTTTTGTACTTTCCTGGAACTTTAACTGTGTTTGTATGAGAATTGATTGCTGTGTATTTAGCGGTGGCAGTCCATCAGGCTGGAGCGAAAAAAAAAAAAGGACAGAAGTGGCTTTCTTTGCCTTCATTATTCACCGTATAACATTTTAATTAAAATTTAATCAAACCCCGTCCCTCTGAATCTTTCTGCATTGCACATGAAATAAAGGTAATAATTTTCTTGAATTAAAACTGTAACTGAGTTATCTTTTATTAAACAGGCTTTTACATCAATACTTTTACCCTCACGTCAATTAAATTTCAGCAAAGTGTGAGAGTTCATTAGCGGTGTATTTGAATACTGTCTGCATGACTGCTGCAGCTGCACTCATTTCAGTGCACACTGAAACACTTTCATTTACCTGCAGTGTTGATTATTTCCTCCTCTTCCTCTTACAGTAAGAGAAAAAGGACAAAAAGAGTGTAACTTATGGGAACCTGACACCTGTCTTTGTAGGATTTAACCAATAATCAGTTTAAAGTGGAGTATCAGTGTTTAGATTTCACAGAAGGTTGGTGTTCCCATCATCTTAAAGGAGCAGTACGTGATCTGCCAATGTGTGGTAAATGGGGGGAGTGGATACAGCTTTGGTTGTCAGTGTTAATAATAAAAGCTTTCGTCAATAAATCACTTTCTCTGAGATGTTTCCAGTTAACCCCTTAACATCCACCCAATTCTGGCCGATTTACCATGCTATGTTTCAGAGCTAATAACTGTAGAAACACACGGTCAAAATTCATCAGTGACACCACATTTGAGCGATTAAAGTCTCCAGTTTCTCCAAAAAATATCATGTTTTTATATATGGCTAAAGTCCACATCAGGATAAATGCAGCTGAAACACTTTTTTTTTTCTTTCCCCCCATTGTTGAACATCATTAACTTCAAGATGCTTCATGCTAGACATAAAACATCCACCACATCACTTCTACACTTTTTCATCTACATCTGGTTGAAATTGGAGCTTTCTAGGTAAAACCTTATAGGAGTTAGAGAGTTTTTAGTCTCAGGTGTCTAAACACTAGCAGATGCATTCTCAATTGCAACAGTCTAGTCTGACGACTTTGCGCGAACAAAACCAGCTGTATCAGTGCTCAGTGTCTTCTTCATAGTCAACTTTGTTCTCTCTATGACAAGGTTTGCTAAAAAACATGAAGGATTACAGTTATTTTCAGGGCCAATAGCAGAGAAATGAGCCTGTAAGAAGGGCTCTAGGCCAGTGGTTCCCAACCTGTGGGTCACGCCCCCCTGGTGGGCCGTGATGGTATCGTAAGTGGGCCGCCAAATACTTTCCAAAATATTATGATTTTAGAGGAGCGTAATTATATAAAGATACAAGATACCAATAAAGAAAGAAAGGAACAAATATTCAGAATACTGTTTTAAATGTAAAAACTCAATCGCAAACTGGGTTAGGGACTTAAAAAATGTTAAGATATTCATATGTAAAAAAAATTCCACTGAGAAGGCTTGTTATAGCCCAATAGGTAACATGACCTGACTTAAATTTGACAATGACCCAATATGTATTTAAAAAAAAAAGAAGTAACAAAACCCAACATGTAATAAATTTTCAAAAATGTAACAAAAGTGTAAAAAATAGTTACATTTTGGCTAAAAAGTTATTTTGTTTTGGGCTCAGAATCTGTTACATTACCAAGCAGCTATTACATATCAGGTTTTATTACATTTTGAGTTGTTGTTACAAATGGGTCTTGAACAAGGCATTTTATATGCTCTGTACTTATTAGGTCGATGGTGGGCCGCAAACATTTTTTAGACTTAAAAATGCGCCCTAAGTTGGAAAACGTTGGGATCCACTGCTCTAGGCAGTATGAGCTAACACTGCTAGCATGTCAAGCAGTGAGCACCTCCTGTGTAAATCAGGCTCTCCTGGCATCAAATCTCTGTGTATTGAGGTGGGAAACACTTGTGTAGTTCAGCTAGAAATCTGGTCAGGATGTGTTCCAGTGTTTGACGAAGGCATTACTGTTTATACTTTGATGACATCAGAGGAATTTGCAAACAGATCCTCGACAACCTGGTGGAGCTGAAGAGGTTAAAGGGTTAAAATGTGTGTACGTGTATCTCCTGGAATAATTTCCTGGTGTTTCCCAATATAGCCGTCTCCACTCAAGGGTAAACTGTGGATGGATTGTCCCGAGGATACATTGGTAGGACAGACACGCTTTGTTGTGGTCTTCTTTTTTTCTTTTTTTTCTACCAGGCCAGGTGTTGTATTCAAATTCCCCTTGAAATCTGTCCTCTGTTACGCCCTGAGCCTTTCTAAAAAAAAAAAAAAAAAAAAAAAAAAAAAAAAAAAAAATACTTAAGTAAAAACTACTTTACTAGAGACCACGGTTTCGTATATTTCACGTCGGCACTCCACTGTCAAATTGTCCTCGACCTAACACGACGTCTCGCTGAGAACTAATACTCTGACTCCTATCTCTTGTCAGAACATGTGGAAAAATATAATGACGCTGAAGGACAATACGCACAAAAATTCAATTACTGAACCCAGAGTCATCTGCAAACGTGACCAGCTTTTATACTTTCAGTTTGTATTTTTTTCAACTTTTTCCACAAACATACAGCAGCTTTAGAATTTATCTGTTAATCTCTGCCAAGGTTAACATTCATGAGCCAATAAGTCTCTGAAGGCCTGGTCTGTCTAATGAGTAAATATGTCAATGAGAAACTAGATTGGATGAATCTGAATAACACTTCTAAAACACAGTATGTCACATCGTTTGAATCATACTTTGTAAAAACTTACTACAAATTGTATAAATATAGAAACTGGTGCAAAACACTTAAGTATGAGTACCATATTGATTTTGAGATGAGAAAAGAAAGTTATGACTAAGCAAAAAGGTGATTAGATTAGGGATAGAGGAGAGGGTAAAGAAAACACAGGAACAAAAGAGAGAAGAGTTTTAAAACAGACACTATGTGCAGAGGAAGGTTCACTGAGGATCTTGAGTTTATAAGTTTGTAAGAAAGAGAAGCCATTGGGGGCAATTCTAACTTCCTGAGAGATGAAAACGAACCATAATAAATTCCCAGCTCGACTGCTTTTTTTTTTCTTTCTGGAGTCAAAACCAAACATGAATGTTCAGTTTCAAAGTCCAAATATCTGAACAAACTCCCAGAAAGTACCAGGTCTCCTGAAACTCTCAATTTGGAGACTCGCCTCTTTGAATTTGGAACTTGTAATTATTTTTTATGACTCATTTGTTGGACGTGGACACCAAATATTTTATTCTATTTTTTTTGGTTTCTATTTGAGTATGTCCAGGGATTCCACATGTAATCATGACCACATGGTTTACACACACGGTTAGCTGTGAGCAGCCAGTAGTATATGGATGCTAACTGGTGCTTGACCAAATGTTCCCCACAAGCTGAGGAAAAGGAGGGAAGGACAACATGCTGGTACTGCAGTGTGAGCGAAAAGGAGACAACATTGACCTGTCCTTTCGTCCATGGTCATGGGGAATGTTGGATCTATCCCCTATTGCTAGCTTAAAAAACTCCTATAGGAATTATTGAAAATGAAGTGGTCAAAGTGAAAACATGGTTTGACAAAAATAACTTATCCTATAGTTTGAGTAAAACTAAGTTTATGATATTTACAAACCGAAAAAGGTGAAAATGTCTTGTTGTCTGTAGATAGAGTCAATATTGAAAGAGTGTCATAATTTTGTTTTTTGGGTGTGATTATTGATGATAAGCTGACATGGAAATCACATATCGGTCATGTTAAAAAAAAAAAAAAAAAAATGTTCAAGAAGTTTCTTATATCCCTCAAAAACTACTCACGAACGGCAGCTGTCAACTATCGCAAAACGAAACTTATGTCACGGTTTTTAACGTCCAATAACTAATGAGAAACCAACTTCTCAGGAAAAAAAAAACACTTGAACACAATGCAGCCAAATGACATCTTCATACCACCTTAGCGTAAGGATGAGAGAAACGTTTCTACCAGGCATCGTAATTTTTTAAAGTTTTCCCGGCTCATATCTGGAATACATGGGTGTTGATATCTNGGGATCGGGCAGGGAGGGTGGTACAGAGGTGAAAAAGCACATTGTCAGATACTATCACTCTCCCCAAAGGAGGAGCGTCAAGCCTCTCAGCACCTGCCTGAGCACTGACTATGACACTCATCCGTGATGCTACCACTAAAGTGCAGCCAGACGGCCCTGTCTGAGCACCAATCCTCCGGCTGGCTCGTCCCGACGGCGGTGCTGAAAATGAAGCTGTCATTGGCGCCGCCGCTCTTTCACTGTGTCACTCTGCAGGAAGAGATTGATGCTCTTCCTCCTTTCGCTCCTATTCAGCCGGGCTCCTGTGGCGGGATTAGCTGATTTGAAGCCTTGATGAAGTTCAGACAGCTCCAACTGGGTAAGGAGATACATCTTCATTATGCTGCAAAGTGCTGTTCAAACATTATCATTAGTCTTCAAACCGCTGGATGGAAAAACTGCAGGCCAAAGCTGGGGATCCACATATAGGCTGGTCTTTTGAAAAAGCAACTTCTGTCTGTTTTAAAGTTGCCTTGTACTTCAGGGATGGATGACAAAAGTTAACACCATGCATTCAAATCGTGCATCATTTGTGAATTTTCCCAGAATCAGGAGGGGTGTTCGAATCACAGCTGGTGTGCGCATGAAGAAAAATCGATTAACTCCTTCTTTAATATATCAAAACATTCTGCTTTGTAGAAGTAGACATATGAAGATGCTTTTATTATCATAGCTACTTTAAAGAGAAATGCAGCCTTTGAACTGGATTAAATCAAAAAGAAGCCTTTTATCCTAAATAAAGAAACCTGATTTTACACACCCTGTCTTCAAAGAAGAATATTTATAACACTGATTTATTTTAATGTCATTCTGAGTTACAACTCCTTTATGTTTTAAACACACGCTTTAGGGAGTTGGCTGAGTGGATGTGTAAAGTCACTCACTCAAAGAGGAGGTATTATGGGCATATATATTTTAAACATGGATACAAATAGCGATGCCAAGATGTTCAAACTGAACGTGCGCAGATTTTTAAAACCTTTTGTATTTGAAAATTTTGAAAATCACTAAAACTTTCTGAAAACTGTTTAAAACGTTCCATATGTACAATTCCCTTCACCAGATCTCCTTACAGGTGTGACAGATTAAAGGGATGGGACAGGACTCAAACACTAAGGTCTGCACATACCTGACCAATCAGATAGAAGGGGGTTTGTGGAGCAAGGAGCCTTAAAGAGACAGCAGCCAAAACAAATTTTTTCAGACAAAGACTGAAATAAGGGTTTTCTAAAACACTTGTGAGACAGAAAGATTTAATCAATTTGTAAATCATGATGAGCGACCACAAAACAGTGATGTGTCGTACTCAAAAGATGCAACTCTACGAGCCGACTCTTTGTAGTGAATCAGAAGAGTTGACGCTCACACTGCAAAAACTCAATATCTTATCAAGTACATTTTACAAGTTTCTTGTCAAAATATCTCATCATACTTAACATCAGACTCAGTTTCCTAAAGCGAAACATTTCAATCAGATACTGGAGCTTGTTTCTACATGGATCATCTTCAATATCTTGTTCAGTGAAACCGTTTTTCAAAAGATCTTGATTTCAGTCATTTTACAGTTGAAACAAGCTTTTATTACTTTTCATAAAGGTTTGAAGCTGATGAGTTACTTGTTAAAGAAATAGTCTCAGCTTGAACTAAGAAAACAAATTATTTGAAGCTGCAGTTAATCATAAACTTATCATCAGACACTAAACTTCTTGATACAAGAAAATGTGCATAAAATTAGTTATTTTCAAGATCTCGCTTATCTAATAAAGCTTAAGTCTTATGTCTTTTACTTGTTCTTTTGGTGGATTTTTTGCTTATTACAAGCAAAAATATCTTGTGTTAATGTTTTGAATTTGTTTTTAGAGTGGCTTTTTTCCCAATGTATCATTATGTCAAGATAATGGTGCTAGCATTTACTTAATATAAGAATATTTTTTGACATATTGAGAAAAATGTATCAAGAAAAATGCACTTGTTATTGGTGATTGGTGAGCATACACTATTTTTAAGTATTTCTTGGTTCAATGAGGTTAATTTTCACTTGTTCAAGCCAAATTTTCTTGTTCTGGTAGATAATTATTCTTGGTGTAAAGAAAAGTATCCTGAATTTTTTTTTTTGTATATACTTTTCTTGTTTTGAGGGCTGTTTTTTTTTGCAGTGCATTGAGCAGGAGCTGGCTTCCAGCTTTTTCCTTTCATTGCTCAGCTCTCATGCAGCTCTGCTCACAGCAGAATTTTCTTTTGATTGCAGCATGTGAGGACATGGAATCACACCATGTTATGGCGCAGAGAGAGGGATACTCAGTCAGGAATAACATTTTGTCCTCACTCAAGAAAATATGTAAGTATGAGTTACACCTGCAGTCCTAACAGTATCTGCTGCAGTTGGAAGACATTATATTACATTAAATCATTGTTTCAATACTGACTTTGCTTCTTTTCTGGCTCTGTTCTACAGGTTTGTTTGCAGTTTTTTGTTCATTTCTCTATTGTGCATAAAAATATGATCACAATCCCAATTGTGCAACCTGGGGCGTTGTGTAAAATGTAAATTAAAACAGAACAAAATGATTTGCAAATCCTATTACACCTATATTAAATTGAATACAAAGACAATATTGAATTGTAATCTGTTTTTTATAATTACATTCTACACAACATTCCAACTTTATTAGAATTAGGGTTGTAAAATATTTAGCAAAACTAAGGATGTCTGCTTTTGTAGCAGAACAAATGCACAAAATGAGGCATTTTTGAGGGTTCTTGTAAAAAAAAAAAAAAAAACACTGAATTCCAAAGAGTTATCTTAAAAAAATCATTCATATTTGCCAGGTTCAGCTAAAATATGAGGCTACAAATAAACTTAATCCAGCACCAGAAGGGCTGACTCTTCTTTGGGAGTAGAGCCAAAAGAACCAGTTCCCATAAAAAGAGCTGAACTTCCCATCACTACAACAAAAGCACCAAATGAAGAGCATAAAGACTTTAAAGAAAAGGTCAATACCCAGAATAAAATGTTTCATTTTGACTACAATGCCCTGTTAATAAATAATAATAATAATAATAATAATAATAATAATAATAATAATAATAATAATAATAAAACTACTTTACTTGAGGCCTTTGCTTTCACTTTAGTTCCACACTGACACTTTTTCTCAGATATTTCACTAACTGCCCACATTTAAATCATGATTTTGATTTTTGACACTGTAATGTACTATAAGCTGTGCTGCATCATCGTAAAAACTCTAACACTGTTTGATGGTGTGCAGAGGATGTAATGACCAAAGTTCCTGTGCTGATGTGTAATACCGTCCTCCTACACAATAAGCTGTAAAGGTCATCTGAGCCGTAGTCTCATAAAGGCTATTTGCCATTCTATAATTATGGCAGGTGTGGGGGAGGAGGCCGTGTTTGGTTTGTGGAGCAGCAAAGAATTATTGACTTTCTGGTTTCAAACCAAAAACTTTGCTTTGTGGAAACCTGGCTGAGTTTTTACTCCGTATCAAGAGGAACTGATGGATATCTATGAAGGAGGATTCAACAAAACACAGGGAGAAAAGTGTGAACACCTCACTTTCAATGTCAAATGTGATGCGTGCACTGCAAAAAAGGAAATCTAAGGATTCAAGGAGTTTTATCGTCATTCAACCCATGTAAAACATGGGTGGGACAAAATTAGGTTACCCTGGTCCCGGAGCAAGCCCAATCATAGAAATGAGAATAATAAATATATACAAATATACAATAAAAAAGAGAATAAAAGAAGAACACAATCAACTAGCCTTTTTAACAAATAGACAGAATAAAATAATAAACTGTGCAAAGATTGCACGGCAAGTCAAGCAAGTCATTATGTCGTATTTGTAGTAAAAATTGTCTTATTGTTCTTTATTTGAGTCACATTCACCAGACCAAGTAATAAAAATGTCTTATTTCAAGTTTTTTAAGACAAAAATGAGGTGTAAATTGCTTGTAACAAGTCAAAAAAAATCTGCCAATGGGATAAGACGTATTGGCCCGGGAAGTTTCTTGAAATTAGAAAGATGTCTTAAAACAAGAATCTTTTATATTATCCCAATAGCAGATTTGTTTTTTTACTTGTTACAAGCAATTGACACCTCATTTTTGTCTTTAAAAAACTTGAAATAAGACATTTTTATGACCTTGTCTAGTAAATGTGGCTCAAATCAAGAAAAATAAGACAAATTTGACTAAAAATAAGACATAATGACTTGCTTGGATTTCAGTTTTTGCAGTGTGGTGAAGGAAAAAATATTCTCGTCAAGTTTCTTAAATAAAAACAATATCTCAATATAGTGCAGCGGAGAACTGAAAATCATTTAAACATGAAATTTGGTACGAATACTCTCTAAGGGGCACTCTTTTGAGAAATCTGGTAAGACATGAAAAAACATTTAAGATGGCCACCATTTACCAAGATGGCTTCTGTTTCTATGGAGAGTTCATTATTCCTGATTCAAATAATAATTCAGTGTTGGACTTTGGTAGATATACTTTATAAGTTGCTGTTCTTTTGAGAAATAATATTAGACATTCAAAAATAGTGATACAATCATAAGTTTTGGAAAAGAAAAAGAAATTCACTCTGTAAAGAAATGACAGAAGAGATTCAAAATTTTGTTTCCGTTATTCCGTTATTCAATTGTTTAAATAGTGATTTGATCATAAGTTTGGGAAACAGAAAAAAAAAAGTATCCCAAGGTTAAGATGTGACATATAAGATTTAAGATATTAAAAAATTCAAGATCGGGGTCATTTTCAATATGGCTGCTGTTCCTTTGATCATTGTTTTTGTCCATTTGTTCATTGTTCGATGGCTCAAATGGTGACACAGTCATGTATTCTTGTAAAAATACTCTGAGGGCCACTCTTGAAAATTTATGTTAAATATTCAAAAATTCAACAAGGTCGCTGTCATTTCCTTGAAGTGTGATGTAATAATAATAATAATAATAGATTTTATTTATAGAGCGCTTTTCTGAATAGTCAAAGACGCTTCACAGACATTAAAAACATCAAATAAAACAACACAGTAATGATAACAAAAATAATTAAAGCTGCCAAGCAGCGATAAACGGGACCGAGCGAATTGGTCATTCGAGGCACACGTGGGGTTATAGCACGTTGGTCATTCAAGGCCCCTGTGGGGTTCAGAGCACATGGACACTACAAGCCTGCAACAGGCACCCTTGGTTTAAGTTGGGCTTCTAGATGCAGCCAAATGACCATATTTGCTGGAGCCAAATAGTCATTTATGCAGTGTGTGAGTTTGATTGGACAATGAATTTAGGAGTAAATACGTGTAAAATAGGTGGTGACTTCAGAACACAGGGTTAACACAGAGGAGTTAGAGATTAACTTTGGCCACTAGATGGAGCCCAATGACCACATTTGAAAGGAGCCAAATGCTCAGTTATGCATGGTGATGATTTGATTAGCAAAAAAATTGGAAACAAAATGTTGGTGAAGGTCAAAAGACTAAGAGCGTAATCGTGTAAATTTGAGGGTGTGTCCAGGGATGTATTTTAACAGTTTGAATGAAATTTGAATGACATGAGGCCAAATATCAGGGACTTATAGGGACCATTTCATTCATGAAGTATGTTTAGAGTTTGACAGTAACCCAGATGGAAATTCTTGTAAATAGGAGCTTGCCCTTAGACATGGTGCTTGCTGAAGATGTTTTTGATAGTTCTGTGCAGTTGTTTTGAAAAATAAAATAAAGAGGGAGGAGCTATTAGTCACAGAGTAAGACTTTTAATTTCCTGTGGGCAATAGGAGGCGCCTTACTTTGGGTGAAGAAAAGTCATGTGGCTGCATTCAGGCTTGGACACTGAACATTTGTGTGTGTTTTGGTTCGGATCGGAGTTTGTATAAGAATGTTATTATAAGGAATTGTGTTTCTATAGTAGTGGTCTACTATGTGTAGTTTGGGTGTTTTCCAGTAGGGGGCGCTGTACATTGACACCTACATGGACTCAGGCTGTGACAGCGAACATACGTGTGCACTTTGGTCCAGATCGGTTTTTGCGCACCAGAGATATAGAGGTTTGATTGTTGAAAAAATGGTCAAATTTGATCGCCGTTTGTGGCCACGCCCTTTTACCCAGGGAAAATTCAAAAATACCTTTGGTGCATATGAGTTTTTTGTACACATACGTGAAGTTTGGAGATGATCGGTGAAAAAGTGAAGGAGTTATTAGCAGAATGCAAAACAGGAAGTAGGTCCATGCTACACAGGAAGTGGCCCAATTCTGAAGCCGTGAAACTTTCTTCGGTATAAAGTGTTATATTTTCTGATAGGTCTTTTCATGAAGAATTCACATGAGAATTTTCATGCCGATCGGAGTTTGTTTAAAAATTAGCGAGGCACTTTTTTTTGCGCTA
>RPOG01007296.1:0-18958 GCA_008086565.1 Thalassoma bifasciatum
GGGAAAACAGTCTTAACACAGAAGTTCACTCTGGACTGGGCTGAAGACAAAAGCAACCAGGACATCCACTTCACATTTCCATTCACTTTCAGAGAGCTGAATGTGCTGAAAGAGAGAAAGTTCAGCTTGGTGGGACTTGTTCATCACTTCTTTCCTCAAAGCAAAGAAGCAGGACTCTGCAGCTTTCAACACTTGCAGCTCCTCTTCATCTTTGACGGTCTGGATGAGTGTCGACTTCCTCTGGACTTCCACAACAATCAGATCCTGACTGATGCTACAGAGTCCACCTCAGTGGATGTGCTGCTGACAAACCTCATCAGGGGGAACCTGCTTCCCTCTGCTCGCCTCTGGATAACCACACGACCTGCAGCAGCCAATCAGATCCCTCCTGAGTGTGTTGACATGGTGACAGAGGTCAGAGGGTTCAGTGACCCTCAGAAGGAGGAGTACTTCAGGAAGAGATCCAGAGATGAGGAGCAGGCCACAACAATCATCTCCCACATCAAGAGCTCCAGAAGCCTCCACATCATGTGCCACATCCCGGTCTTCTGCTGGATCACTGCTACAGTTCTGGAGGATGTGCTGAAGAGCAGAGAGGGGGGGCAGCTGCCCAGGACCCTGACTCAGATGTACATCTACTTCCTGGTGGTTCAGTCCAAAGTGAAGAGCATCAAGTATGAAGGAGGAGCTGAGACTGATCCACTCTGGAACAAAAAGAGCAGGAAGATGATTGAGTCTCTGGGAAAACTGGCTTTTGAGCAGCTGCAGAAAAGAAACCTGATCTTCTATGAATCAGACCTGACTCTCACACCGTAGCTGTAGTGTCGTCGGAGTCACATGAGTCCTCACAAGTGTGTCTAGAAATCTCTCCTCTCTCCTGACATGGTCCGACTGTTCCAGAAGACGAAGTAGGTAGACTCGCAAGTCCTCAAAGACCGACGAGAAGTACAGGTAGACTGGAAGTGGTTGTCTGGACTCAACCTGATGGAAGAAGAACAAACAACATCCCAAAAATCTGAAACTTCTAGAGACAAACCTGAACTGACTCGTCTCCATCAGAGTGCTGTGAACAAGGCCTTACAGAGTCCAAACGGACACCTGGACTTGTTCCTGCGCTTCCTCCTGGGTCTCTCTCTGCAGACCAATCAGAGTCTCCTGAGAGGTCTGCTGGCACAGACAGAAAGTGACTCACAGACCAATCAGGAAACAGTCAAGTTCATCAAGAAGAAGCTGAGTGAGGATGTGTGTGCAGAGAAAAGCATCAACCTGTTCCACTGTCTGAATGAAGTGAATGATCGTTCTCTAGTAAATGAGATACAATGGTCCCTGAGATCAGGACGTCTCTCCACACATCAACTGTCTCCTGCTCAGTGGTCAGCTCTGGTCTTCATCTTACTGTCATCAGACAAAGATCTGGAGCTGTTTGAGCTGAAGAAATACTCTGCTTCAGAGGAGGCTCTTCTGAGGCTGCTGCCAGTGATCAAAGCTGCAAACAAAGCTGTGTAGGTGCAGAAATGACTGATTCAAAACTGATTGTTCATGACATATGAAACATTGAGTCTGTGTTAAACACTTATTCTTCTACAGGCTGAGTGGATGTAATCTTTCAGAGAGAAGCTGTGAAGCTCTGTCCTCAGTCCTCAGCTCACAGTCCTCCAGTCTGAGAGAGCTGGACCTGAGTAACAACCACCTGAAGGATTCAGGAGTGGAGCTGCTGTCTGCTGGACTGAAGAGTCCTCACTGTCAACTGGAAACTCTCAGGTCAGGTTTCAGGTCATATGAATGAAAGTGGTCAAAACTGATAAACTTTGGCACACTGTTTGATTTTCTTCTCTAACTCCAGTCTGTCAGGATGTCTGATCACTGAGAGAGGCTGTGCTTCTCTGGCCCCAGCTCTGAGATCCAACCCCTCCCACCTGAGAGAGCTGGACCTGAGCTACAATCATCCAGGAGACTCAGGAGTGAAGCTGCTGTCTGCTGGACTGGAGGATCCACTCTGCAGACTGGACACACTGAGGTAGAACCAGACAACAAGAGTTCAAAGACTCAATGTGCAAAAGAAAACATCTCATTTCACAACAAAAAGATCTGCTTCCCAACTGAAACTTTTCTCAACAACTACTGACTGTGTTACTCTCTGATTGTTTCTGCCACACTATCAGCACACTGTCAGAAAAAGTGAGAGAGTGATGGAGACAGTTGGCTCAGATGAGTTTCAGCCTGTTTCTCTGTCACAGTGACAAACTGAGGATCACTGCTCTTATGTTGAACAGCAGTTAGGACTCATGTTGGACAGAAAATCATTCTGACTGTGTTTCTTCCTCCAGGGTGGACCATGGTGGACAGCAGAGGTTAAAACCTGGTCTGAAGAAGTGTAAGTGTGGAATCAGTTTGACTCCTGATGATCAAACAGCAGACTGTCAGCTAACAAAGAATAAAGCCTTCAGCTGTGTCTGATGATAAACTGCTGCTGTGTTGTGTCTTTTTCTCTCCATCAGATTTCTGTCAACTCGCTCTGGACTCAAACACAGCAAACAGAAAGATCAGACTGTCTGAAAACAACAGGAAGGTGACATATGTGGGAGAGGATCAGTCATATCCTGATCATCCAGACAGATTTAACAGCTACCTTCAGCTGCTGTGTAGAGATGGTCTGACTGGTCGCTGTTACTGGGAGGTTGAGTGGAGTGGAAGGGTTCATATATCAGTGAGTTACAGAGGAATCGGGAGGAAAGGATACAATGATGACTGTCTGTTTGGATCTAATGCTCAGTCCTGGAGTCTGATCTGCTCTAATGAAGGTTACTCTGTCCGTCACAATAACAGAGAAACAGTTATCCCTCTCTCCCCGTCCTCTGACTCTGGCAGAGTAGCAGTGTATGTGGACTGTCCTGCTGGCACTCTGTCCTTCTACAGAGTCTCCTCTGACAAACTGATCCACCTCTACACCTTCAACACCACCTTCACTGAACCTCTCTGTCCTGGGTTTAGGTTTGTGTCTAGATTTCCTGGTTCCTCAGTGAGTCTGTGTTTGTTGTCGGAGGGAGAGTCTCCTCCTCTCTACACAAACTCTACAAACACAAACAGCTGCTGAAGAAGAGTTTAGCCTCTGCACTAACACAAACTTCAGCTGATTCTTTGACTCTTTCTCTCCTGTCACATCAGTATGAATGACCTGCAGAGTTGTTCTCACCTGTGTTTAAACTGATGAATGCCATGTCCTCATGAAACTGAGACAAAAAGAGCTGCAGCTAAATGAACGGCTCTCACTGGCTGATTTGAAGCTGATGTCGAACAATCTAGAAGCAGAGACATGGGGCTGCAGTTGTTCTGCTGGATGTTCTTATGATTCTGCTTGATTTGGACAGTCTTCCTCTTTTGGCCCTTTTCCACTGACCCGTCTTAGCCCTGCTCTACTCGCCTCTTCTCGGTTTGTGTTGCGTTTCCACAAGCCGCGTCAGACGCAGTTTTTAGTATCAGCTCTGCTCTGGTTCCAAGCGAGCTGAGCCGATACTAAAACGTAACATCGACGGACTGCCAGCCACTCGTTGGTCAGAGAATGTTGTCACCGCAGCTGTTGTACTTCTCGCTTCTTCTCAAAGCCTGCAGCCTTTTTTTTTGCTTTCCTCTCTCGCTGTGACTAAAGCCTGGCTCACTCTACATGATTCTCTGGCCTATTTTAATGTAATGAGGACTTCTTCAGAGACAAGGAAATCTCAATTCACTTTCTGACTCCGTACAAATCACTTACAACAGGCAAACGAATGTAAGTCAGCGACGGGTCTTTAATGACGTTTAAACCTGACGGCGCAAAACCACACTAAATGAACACAAAATACAGCCCTAAAATGCACCTTCATGATTCCTATATAAATTAAAAGTCCCTTTTAAACGAAAAAGAAGTTAACAGCAAAGATAGTTCGGGTTCAAGAGTCATTTTAATTAAATCAAAGCTCATCTGCACAGGAGCGATCCATCTGCCACGAGAGTCTTTATGCACCAATCAGTCCATTAATCCACAGGGAACCAAAAAAGTAAACCAGTTAAAAACAGAATGATTGATCAATAAGAAATACCCAATATACCAGGCCCAAAAATAAAAAATTAAAGCGATCTCACTGGATCCAGGGAAGAGTTAATGTCCGGAAGCAGCTCCTTAATTTTCCTCTATGTGTCCATCAACAGGTGACCGACAAACAGCTGGAGGAAAGCAGCCGTTCAGCATCAAAACCCCAGCGTATCTCCTTCATTTAACAGCGTCTATTATTACTTTTAAACACTTTTACAATACCAAGGTAGCCCAATGCGCTTCTCCCATGTTAACACACACTTTTCTTCCTGGGCTCACCTCTCTCCCCCCACGACACAACCTGCTTATAAACTTCATAAATTTCATCATAGCACCCATACACTTCTTTAATGTACAGGGGAATCATATCCTCAAACTCATTAGGCTTTAATTAGGGATAGAAGATGCCAAAATATGCTGCACAAGGCTGCTGTTTAACTCCACTGAGCCACTTCTGCGCAGCACTTTAGCGCAGCTGTGTTATAAGATCCAGGCCCACTGTGAGTCTGTACTCAGGCTTGTGGAAAAGGTAACCAAACCGCGTAGAGTAGAGCCAAGTCGAGTGGAGTAGGGCTGGAATTGTGTAGTGGAAAAGCACCATTTGATTCTGTTCTGTGATGTGTTAAATTGCTTCATAGACACTTATTTTGCAGTTTGTGTGTACATGTTTCTGCTTTTTGTCTGTAAACTGAGCTGCTGACGATCTCGACCAGGACACTCTTGAAAAAGAGATTTTTTTATCTTCGTAAGTTAGTATCCTCAAAGATTAAATAAAGGGCTTCTAAAAAAAAATAACAAGCAGTGATCACTTTTTTTTCTGATAAACACAGTTTTGCTTTGAGAAAACTACTCAATGTAGACACTCCCCCCACAGCTGCCTGTACTGAAGAGTCACCAACTACCCAGAGCCTTAAGTCCTGAAACCAAAGTCTGAAGACAGATGGGCACCAAGAGCCAGAATATCGCTGAGGTTATCAAGTGGGAACCTCCTGTCACTGGTGTTTGGTTAAATCAAACCCACGACACCTCAGAGAGGCTTCAGTTCGCTCTGGCATCTGGAGAACCCCCCCTCTATGCCAGCTTTCACTGTCCATCATATCCAGCATCAGAACATCTCAATGAACAACCCAATTCAGCCAGTACTGTCACATTCAGCAGACAGAAAGAAGACAGAGCTGGAACAAGGAGCCAGAACTGTGTCTGGACTTTGAGTCTCTGTAACAGAGTTAAATCATCGCAAAACTCAACACAGACGCCCTGAAAAGGATCCAAATGAAAGAGAACAGAATAAAACCCTGAAGGCTTTTATTTCAAACTACATTCAGTCAAGTCTCAATGTTTCAGTTAGAAAAGCTCCTCTCTAAAGAGACGTCCTACCTTCATCAGATCACTCTGGCTGATGATTGTTCAGGAACTCCAGAGCAGTCGACAACTGAAACCAGTAATGAAAGAAAAACAACACTTTTTTTTCTGCAGAGTTCATTCAACAAAACTCAAACACACTTACTGACATGGGTCTTCAGAGAGCAGATAGAACAAACTAATGTAAAAGACTTGAACATGATGTAAGCACCAACAAACAGTTCTTCCCTAAAGAAAGTTTCAGACAGATGAAGCCACAGTGAAGCTCAGTGAAGGTGAAGGACAATGACTGCAGAGATCCAGAAGATCTGAACCTTAAATCAATGACCTTTAGAAATGAGTGAATCCTTCAATAATCACAGCTCTGCTCTTGGTTAAAGTCGTTGTTTGTTTTACTCACTTTAGTTTCCTGACCAACACTTGTAGTAAAAGAACGATTTCTTTGACCTGGGGTTAAACACACTGAGACAAATGTGTGATGGATTCATTTCAGGGACAGAGTTCACACTTCATCAGTGATTTAGATCTTTCAATGTGTGTGTTATAACTTTAAAACAACATGAACAAACCTGCTGCATCATGGGATAGATCTCCACCACATAGAGACTGAAGAGGACTCCTTTACAGGGACTCTAAGAGATTCATGTCCAGCTTCTTAAAGTCCAGACAAAATAGTTCCTGGAGGTCAAAGGAGTCGTTCCACTTGACCATGTTGAAGATGTGACAGTGGAGTTTCCTCAGCACTGAAAGGACGATCACCTGGAGAAGAGATGAGACATTAGAGAGAGCTGAAGTCAATTCAGTCCAGTTTAAAGATTTGTGGAACAAAACTCTCATGGACATTATTCATATAATACCTCATGTTTGAAGACTATGAAATCTTAGATTTGCTCAGAGCTGAGATGAAGGAAGTGATTTGTCAGGTTTGGTTTGACTCTGCTGCTGCTGCTTTCTTCTTAATCATCACTGTTCTGTCATTTTAAACTGAAAGCTTCACTCAGTAGATCTTCTTCTGTCTCTACAATAAACACACACATTTAAAACAGACCTTATTTCAAAAGTATCCATCCAGACAGAGACACTTCTATTAATGTCCAAGTTCACATCAGATCTCAAAACTCTTTAAAATCAAACAAACAGACAAAGAAAAAGAAAAACAATAGAGAATGTGAAGATACGTCACTGCGGGGTCGTGGGCGCCATCTTTAGAGGTACGCGCATGTAAACGAACCCTCCCGCTCATTGAAGAAACAATGAAGCAGCTAGGATCGGGCGGTGTTGCGGTGTCATAAACTGTCACGGCCGATCGCATGATAGATCCGACATATAAAGGGGTTACGGCAATCGCCTTCTCTCCTTTCCCAAGTGGAAAAATAATGAAAGTCCACAAATTCACAAATCACACAAAGACGACCAATCGCCTGGTTAGTCTGGCCTGTATACCATGCTGTGTTTCAGAGCTTATAACTGAAGAACCACAAGATCAAAATTCATCAGTGACACCTCATTTGAAAGATTCATATCTCTAGTTTTAGAAAATGTCATGTTTTCATACGTGGTTAAAGTCCACATCAGGATAAATGCAGCTGAAACACCTTTTTTTTCCCCTATTTATTTTTTATAAGCAATTTTTAAACATCATTAACTTCAAGATGCTTCATGTCAGACATGAAAAAGTCACCACATCACTTTTACACCTGTCATCTAGTTTTGGGCGAAATTTGAGCTTTTAAGGTAAAACTTTGCAGAAGTTAGAGTTTTTAGTCTCAGATGACAAACACCAGCAGATGCGTCCTCGTTTTACAGAGTCTGGTCTGACGTCTTCTCCTCCCCTTTGTTGTGTTCTCCATCTGAGTGTTACTTTCACTAATTACGTTTTGTTGGTCAAGTAAACTTTGAAAAAAAAATTAGCAGCTGAAATGAGAAGAATCTATGCTTTCTTTCTTTTGATATCTATTACAGCAGGGGGAAAAAAACAAGATTCAATTCTAATGTGTCATATCACTTTATTAATGCCTGTGTACATTTTTATTTTTGAAACCATGAAATGTTTGAATAAAGACCATGAAATGTCATTATAGTGTGTCATTCAACTTTTTTGGTGAACAACGGGATACCATTCCATAGCTAATGCAGTTGTTGTGCCGTAGAAAGTACCCCTGCCTTGAAATGTACCCCCTCTGCACACGCATTACTCAGCCGCAAAGCAAGTGAAGCAATTGGCCTAAAATAACAGAGACAAATACAGGGGAGAGTACTATTTTACGATTTTATTAGTGAGGGAGATGGAAGAGAAGAATATCAGTTGCTTACCGTCTTAAAAAGGTCCTCTAAAAGACTGTACATAAATGAATTAGAGGACCCTTTTAAGACGGTAAGCAACTGATATTCTTCTCTTCTAACTCCCTCACTAATAAAATCGTAAAATAGTGCTTATTTAGGCCAATCGCTTCACTTGCCTTGCGGCTGAGTGGTGCATTTCACGGCAGGGATGCTTTCTACAGCACAACACCGGTATTTAACAGTAATCCTTTGAAGCTTTTCACTGTACCTCCTTCTTTCAACTAATTTAAGTTTGTCTCGGTATGATCCTCCTTTTCTTTTACGTTCTCCATCTCTTTATATCTGGTTCTTTTGGTTTGTATTCTTCTTTCTCTTTTCTTACTCGCTCTTACTGTATGTATTTTCCGCTTTGTTTACGTTCACGTTCCTCAAACAATGGTGCTGACACCCAAAATGCACCGCGACGTGACGTCACCTTCACATTCTCTATAGTTGATGACTCAAAGAAATGAATCTGACTTCCATGGCTCACTTCAGCTCACACAGCTTGCAGATAAAATCCCTCATCCCAGTGAAACAGGATTGATCATGTTGAGCTGTAAAGCTGTGAGTTAACACGATGGCTCATATGAAAAAGTGAATCTCAGCCAACATCCAACAATCAGCATCAATACTAGAAAAAAAACAAAGTGAAGAAACTACAGGGACAGAAGCAGCATGTAGAAGTCACTGAGAGCTGATTTCTGACAGATTTCTGCCTGACACCATCTTTTCATTCCATGCAGTCCCCATTTCAACCACTAGATGTGCTCAGAGCTCTTCAGCTTCATTATTGGACTTTTGCAGCTTTCAGCCTGGACCATCAGCTCCTGAGCCAAAAAGCCAGGCCAGCGTCTCCAACACTGGTTTGGAGCAGTCTTACGTGTGAATCTCTGCATTCTCCTAACACAATAACTTCGAACTCTCGACACTTTTCACCTAGTGTCTGTTTATGACACCCGAACTACTTCTTTTACTGACGTCGAGTACTGTCATCAAGGAGGTGGTCTCAGATCTTACAGAGGTGGACACCAAGTCTCTCTTCTTTCCTAAGAAAAGAGTAGTAGGTGGAGGACGTTTTTACTTCATGATGTCACTGATCTGTTCTCACCTTCAGGTAGTTACCGACCAATCAGAACGCTGGATTTTATCTCATTCTTTATGGTTATTTGTGAGTCGTCTCTTTTCAGAGTACAAGTACAACACAAAGAGACGCAAGTAACAGGTCCTCAGACGAAGATAAGTCTGTCTGAAATTTTAGAGACGGAGAAATTGAGAAAAAAAGAAACTCAGGGTGTCTACATTGACACAAGAGGGACGAGAGAGAGAGAGGTAGAAAGAGGAGTGAAAGAGGAAGAACAGGAGAGAAAAGTGAGGGACCTGAACTCTCCAGTATCTCTTCTCTTCTCCATGCTGTCTTTACAAACTTCATCAAGATCAACATGTTTGTTCTCCAGAGCTTCAGATGAAAGAAGGTAAAGAGAAAAATGAGGCTTTAAACCAACAGGAACTGTTCATAAATATGGAATTTATATAACTTATGGATTTTTATAGCCTTTAGCATTAAAAGTATGAAATATTACAGGTGACAGCAGAGCTTACAGAGCTCTTTAGTGTTATTGTAACGATTAATGTTCTATTTGTCTGGGCAGTGATTTTCTCATTGGGGTCCCAGGGGGCACTAAGGGGGTTATGGAAAGAGGAGAGAAAAAAAAGAAGCAGAACAAAAAATCAGCTACATGCACAAAATGACAGTTTTAGATATCACTTCTCTCTGCATGTCAAATGTTGAAATCTGTGTTACTTTTTTGTGCTAATTTTTCAATTTCAGGAATCCTAACATGAGCACTCAAGCCAATCAGAATCAAGCAGCCATTTTGAGTGACACTGATGTCAGAGAGTTAGTGTTCGGCTCAAAACAAACTACATAACTCCTCTCAACATGGAATCATTCCTGAAAAGAAAACAACCTCCAGGCAACAAGACTGAACATGGCTCAGCTGTCATGTTATCATTCCTGAGAGAGAGAGAGAGAGAGAGAGAGAGAGAGAGAGAGAGAGAGAGAGAGAGAGAGAGAGAGAGAGAGAGAGAGAGCAGCAGCAGTCTGAAGGTGCTGTCACTGCCCATGTGAGCCGTGCTGTACTGTATTTCATTCATATCAGATAATCAATATTATTTACTGGGAAATGAGAAACCAGAGTAAATCAGCAGCTGATCCTCATATTTTCACAACAGCATGATAAAATTCACCAAATTCAGCTTTGGCTTTTGATTTTGGTTTGTGCCACCTCAGGACTTTCAGTGGCTCCATCTGTTCACCTCTATGAAAAATTCTGGAGGTGTTACTGTGTGGACGTCACTGCTACTGCTGCACTCCTCAGCCTGTCCCAGACGACATTGTTTTCCACAGTGGGGTTAATATTTGGGATTCAATGCCTTTGTCATCTCCCTAAAAATCATTTTTGTGAATGAAACACTACAGTGGTTAGTGCAAATCAACAACATGTAACAAACTTAACCATCAGAAAACACATGCTGTGATGTTACTGTTAAAAGTTCTCTGTAGAAAGACCTTATGGGCTTAAACAGGCTGTAAAAAAACAACATAACTGTGCTACATACTGATGTACATCTGCTTTTTGTAGCCTTAAAAACTCATAGACAGACTTATATAAACGCCTTTACCACCAACAGACAGAAAACTGTGTTATTCTATGATAGAGAGTGGATGTAACCCTTTCACCACAAACTTGGACACTGACATTCATTCATCCTCTCCTCGTTCCACTGAGCTCCCTGAGCAGCAAGTGTGAAAGAGGAAACTTGACTCGAAGCTGAAGTTTCTACCTGAGAGTTATCTATGTCATCATCACTGTTATCTAAAATGTATTAAAAAGGAAAATATTTTTACGTAGCTCAGCTTGATTATACGAAGACTACATGCTGCTTACAGGGTGTCAGTGTGCCAAATGAATTTATTTAAAGTGTACTTTACCGTCATCAGGAGGTCAGAGGTCACAGTCGAGCTTGTTTGACGAGCAGCAGCAGCAACGTTAGCAGCAGCACGCGTACGGAGACGATCGAACACTCGGCACTCCAGGAATTTAATTCTACGCTGAGTCAACAATTTTTTCATCATGTTTGAGATATTTCCACCTTTACATGAGATGACAGCGTTGCACTGATTACACACAACATCACTTTTGTCTCTTCTACTAAAATGGAGCTCAGCTTTAGACTGCTTCTTCCTCTGTGTGTGTCCTTGTGGCTGAAAGATTTCTGCATCACAGAATGTGACGTAAATGCAACAGACCTCGAGACACTGTGCTGGGAAATGACAGAATAGTTCAGAAGAATTGATAACACTGGAGGATGGAATCCATCAATGAATTTTTAATTCTCATCCCCATCACATACTGTGTTTCAGTCACACAAACAGTGAATCCAAACACAGAGGAAGTTTTCATTTAGACTCTTTGAATAACACATGCACATGCTCACTGAAAAAAACACTTCCAGAGGAGCTATTTTTTGGTGCTATTGGTATCAAATTTGGCCTGAAAATAGATAAACTGTACATTGCAATTGTGTGATATTATATCATATTGAGTGATATTTTATTATTTGGTCAGTATTGGGGGGAAAAGGGGTTTAACTGACTAGAAAAAAAAACAACTATTACTAGTTCACTTTAAGTGCTTTAAACACATTAACACACTTTAATGTGGGTCCACTCACACACATAAATGCACACACTAAAATAAAAGCCTTTTACAGACCTGAATTGAGTTTGATGTAATGTATGAACCTTATCGGCTGCAGTACTCACTCACCCACCATGAACAGTCAGTTCATTATTAATCCAGAAGAAAAGGCGATGATGACGAAGAAAATAGACCTGAACCCAGCTGCGCGGAAGAAAGCTCCGCTCTCCGTCAGTGGAGAAAGAAAAGTCCACACCTCCTTTTTGTGGCTCTGAAGAAAAGTCTGAAAAGTCTGACAAACATGAAACATACAAGATAGTTTGTCCAACCTCGTGTTCAGAGACGCACGTTTCAAATAAACTATCACAATATGGCTTTGTTAAAGTGACAAAGATTCTTTAAAAGTGACATTAGTGTTTCTATTAAACTTTGATGTTACTTTCTTAAAGCGACAAATCTTATTTACATTACTAGTGACATTAAAGTGAAATTGCTCTTTTAGTCTTAACTGTAAGGTTTCTATTACTATGTAAATTTAAACTTAAGTTTACATACTGTTAACTCTGGGGTTAATCCATGAGTTAAACAACATGAGGTGAGACATTTTACTGCTAACCCAGCTGAACATCATGAGGTTTGATGATCTAACCTCACACTGTGAGCAGCTTGTGTCTCCATCAGAGCCGCTGTCAGCAGTGTCCAACAGAAAGTCCAGGATCAGTGTGATCCACACTGCTGCTTCATCACATCTGACAGTGCTGCTGTTTGTTTCATCAGAAGGTTAGTCAGCACCATCTAGTGCTCATTGATCATATAGTGATCATGTTCATGATCAGTTATTTCTCTCATTCTTTTTTTTTTTTTGTCAATTCTTTTTTTCCTTCATTAAGAGAACTGAAGTCTGAGAGAAAAGTCTATCAGAAGAAAAACACTGTTTACATTCCTTTAGGGTTCATTAAGTTTTATTCATGAGCATGAGGTTTGTAAAGAGGAAAACAATTTCTATTTTCCCTGAAATCAGATGAAAGCGAATACCCAGTGTGTCTGAGACTTCATTAAGTAGGTTATACTTAAAGATTTAAGAGATTACGATCAGGTATGCTCTAGACAAAGTACAAAAAAATAACCACATAATGACAGGTTTTAGTGGTGAAGTGATCCATGAGCCTCTGAACAGGACACAGAATAAACAGTGCAGGTTTTTCAAATAACTGACAGAGTCATCACTGAAAGAAATTACTTCATGTGACACTCCACAAGAAAAGGAAGTCATTTTTCTCTCTAACAAATCTCTTATTTCCTCTCTCCTCTCTTCATTTCCTTGTTCCTCTCTCATACATCATGAAGGGACGGACTAAGACACAAGCGAACAGGAGGAGAAGAGGAGGGATTTAACTTTGGAGCTTTGAACACACCCACTGGGTTTGTGCCACAGGTGAGAGCGGCTCTGACCTCACTCTGAAGTTCTGAGGCTGTGACGGTGGCGGCGTCCTCACATCAAACGCACACAGACACCAGGACTGAGGAGGGACAAAGCAGCAGCTTCTTCTCTCCACACATGAAGCTGGAAAGTGTCTGGAAGCTGAGCTGAACTGACTTCAACAGGTGAGAATCTTCCAGAGAAAGCTGCACATGTTTGATGATCAGGATCACTGTGCTCACATGCTGCTGGATCACTCTTCAACTCTACTCATCTTTCTGGATGCTGATTGGCTCTTTGAAATTTGTTGGAGACTTTCTCTCTGACTTAAAGAGCAGTGATTTGACAAAGATTTACTCTTCTACACTTTGTTTGTGTTTGTGGAGTAGAGTCAGCAGCAGTTTGATAATAATCTGAGTCACAGCATCAGTGAAAAATTCAGGGAGTGTCTGAACAAGTCTGAGCCTAGATCAACTTGGATCAGGTGATTTAACCCTTTTATACCAAATGTGTCATATTTGATAGATGAATCTCTCAAACCCCTATCTCATCAACAGGATAAATAGCTTATTTAAAAACCTGTTAAAGTTGTTCAAAAAACCATGTATTCTACACCTGCGAGGTTTGTCATATCAGCTGAAGTTTTATTTTACCCGTCTTCAAAATGGCTGCTCCAATGAAATCACCCACTCACAGTAAACATGAGCTATCTGGAAAATTTATTTGCTGAATTTCAAGAAGTTGAAGAAAGAATAACATCTTAATACACTGAAAAAAATAACTCTTGAAATGAATTTAATTTTCAAAAAATCATTGAAAGTATTCCCACAGACTCAATTGTCTTTCTTTTAGCACTAAGCCATTTCGCTAGTTTTACTTTGATGTGGATCGGTTCGCAGCTGAGTGTGAAGCGGCTGGGATGAGAATCAGCACCTCCAAGTCTGAGTCCATGGTCCTCAACCGGGAAAGGGTGGAGTGCCCTCTCCAGGTCGGGGATAAGATCCTGCCCCAAGTGGAGGAGTTTAAGTACCTCGGGGTCTTGTTCACGAGTGAGGGAAGGATGGAGCGAGAGATCGACAGGCGGATCGGTGCGGCGTCTGCAGTAATGCGGACTCTGCACCGGTCCGTTGTGGTGAAGAGGGACATGAGCTGAAAGGCAAAGCTCTCTGTTTACCGGTCAATCTTCGTTCCTACCCTCACCTATGGTCATGAGCTCTGGGTAGTGACCGAAAGAACAAGATCGCGGGTACAAGCGGCCGAAATGAGCTTCCTCCGCAGGGTGGCTGGGCTCTCCCTTAGAGATAGGGTGAGAAGCTTGGCCATCCGCGAGGAGCTCGGAGTAGAGTCGCTGCTCCTCCGCATTGAGAGGAGCCAGATGAGGTGGCTTGGGCATCTGGTGATAATGCCTCCTGGACGCCTCCCTGGAGAGGTGTTCAGGGCACGTCCCGGGAGGACGAGAGGAGACCCCGGGGATACTTTGGATACTTTGATGTGCTTGTGAAGGTTCAACTTCATACATTTGCGTTGGTTAAACTTATTGACTAGGTTTTGGTCCAGTTCAATTAAGAGTAATTTTACAGCTATTATTTCACCATGAGTGAGGAGGGCACACAGTGGATATGAGACCCTGCTGTACATGGTTGTATTACATTAGTGACACAGGCTGTCTTTGCTCTGGTATAGACTGGCTGTCTACGCTCCACGGCTTAGTCCAGCAGTCTATAACATAGTCTGGATGTCAAGTATATCACCAAATTATGGTATTTTCTTCTATAGAACTCTTGATGAAGATTCCTGTGAAGGATTTGCGTTAGCCCTTAATTTTAACAGGCATTTTCATTTGCCCACCAAAGCTGCCCATCATGATCAACATGTAAAGTTATGGTCTATTGGTCTACACCAGGGGCCTTCAATTAAAATTTGAAGAGGTTCAGTTAGACAAAATTTCTTAAAGCAAAGGTCCGGAAGATAATGATGTTCAGCGTGGTATATGTTCAAGTACCAAGATCTACATGTAATCAATACCCGGCTATAAAATCAAATGATTTCCATACAATTTAAAAGCTTTTTGACATAAATTATTGTTACATAACATAGAACTAAAGTAATGTGTGACTGCAGATGTGCATAATGACCTTTCTTCATTTGATAAAAAAACGTACCCACGTTTTATTTTATTATTTTTGTTTTGCTCACTGTGAGAATTGAGGCCCAACTTGTCCTGACAGTATTTTAAATTTGGGCTTGAATGAAGTCGAGGTGAGCTCAATTCTCCCACTTAGTTTTCTGGAATCACACACTTGATTTAAACATTTATTTTCAACATTTTCACATTTTCTTGATATCCTCTTATTTTGAAATGCATCCCTACTTTTATTGATTAAATGAAAGAACATTATACTTCCCCGTATTCATTCAGTTCTATATTATGAAACAAGAAATGATGTTAGAAAGCTTTTAAATTGTATTGAAATCATTTGATTTGATAGTCGTGTATTGATTACATACAGATCTTGATATTTGAATAAACCACACTGGACATTATTATCTTCCAGATCTTTGCTTTAAGAAAGGGTGAATGAGTGAGGAAGGTGGTCATACTGGGCTTTGAGGCTGTTAATTTTCTGTGCTTTCACTTCAGAGTTTGTTTGTTCAAAACGTTTATGTTGTGTCTCCTGGCGTTTCACATTGGAACTTTTACTAAATGCCACAGTTTCTGAACATATGAGACACAGGTTAAGTTCTCTCAGTGGGAAGAATGAACAGAAATGAGTCCGTCCATTCTGGATTAAATGCTCTATATTCACTGGTAACTTTTCTTTTTAGACAGCACTAATAAGTCCTTACTTTTCCTCTCCCTTTCTCTTCGCCTCTCACTCCACTTTCTCCATCTAACTCGTCTGTTTCTTAACTTTCTCCAGCGAAGTCGCCTCTATCTCTCTTCTTTTCTTCGGCGTTGTCACTTTTGTACTGTACTGTCTGGTTTGCGGCACTGAATGCACATACATAATTGGCTGAAAAGTATCACATGGGATGTCTAAACTCGCATGCAATTGGTCTGTGCCTTTCCTCACCTGCTACCGTAAAGACTGCAAAAGCTGCGCCGGTCAGAATAGAAGCGCCCCGTCAGACTTGACTTAAAAACGTGATCTGATTTGGCTCTAGGTTCGAAAGGGGCGGCTTTTGGGTCCGGACCCGGACCACGGTCCACCATTTGGTGATGCCTGGTCTACACCGTGGACCATAGACAGCTTGTCAGCACCACAGAGCTGAGACCGCTTGTGACACCTGCGTGATTCATCCATGTACAGCAGGGTCTCATGTCCACTGTGTGCCCTCTCTCACTCATGGTGACAAGGTTTGGTGAGGAATTGAGTTCAATTACATCTACTCATTTTTCCGATCACCCCAAATAAATGAAGTTTAACCTGCCCAAGTGCATCAAGTTGAATAACCAAAATGGCTTAATGCTTAGTGAAAACTATTTAACCATATACTTTCCATGATTGTTTTTGTTCATCCGCAAAGCAATTTTTCTTTACATGAGGAATGGTATTTTATTGTGTTACATGAACTCATGTTATCTAAGTAAATCCAAAGCCCTGCCAATTTCCTTTTTTACAATGTAGGCACTCATTATTTTAAACAACTGTTTTTTTTGCATCAAATCAATGTATTTTTGCTAAACTTTTTGACTAAAATAGTTGACCAAAATGCCCAATGTGTCAAATGTGATACAAGAAATATTTAATGACAATGATAATGATAAATTTCATTCAACAGTGACTTTCTCAACACCCAAGGACACTTCACAACAAGAGTAAAAGTAAAAAGAAACACGACAGAAATAATTAAATATTTGGATTTGAAAGTGCTGTAGAGTTTCTCTCTGAGTTAAAGAGCAGTGATTTGACAAAGATTTACTCTTCTACACTTTGTGTTTGTGGAGTAGAGTCAGCAGCAGTTTGATAATAATCTGAGTCACAGCATCAGTGAAAAACACAGGGAGTGTCTGAACAGGTCTGAGCCTGGATCAACTTGGCTCAGGTGATTTAAGTTATTAACTGTTTAAACTCTGAAGTGAAGAGTGTGTATGAAGAGGTCAAAGGTTAAATATCTTCCAGCACTGACACTGACTCAGTTTCTCTGAAGACCCTTTAACACAGTCCAGGTCTCTACTGTCCCAGAGGATTCAGATCCTTTCACATAGACCAGAACCAGACCAGGCTGGAAGTGGTTTGTAATGTTTAATCAGGGCCCCTCAGCTGTCAGGAGGCCCCGTAGAGGACCAAACATTAGACCTGTCCTGTGTCTCTGTTTGATATTTGTCAGAATGTGAAAACTGAAAGTAGAAACTAAAGATTGAAAACAGTTGAAGATGAAAATAAAGAAACATGAGGATGTAAACAGAGACTCTTTGGTTGAAGTGTAACTCTACTTTAACTTTGATGTCTGTAATATCTGATTGTGGTCACCATAGTGTGTTTGTGGAGAGTGTGGGGGCTGTTTGGGCTCCTCAGATCCTGTTGGTGGCTCCAACAAGGTTTGTGTCAGTCCTGAATATCTGTGTCATGTTCCTGAGAGGAAGGAGAACTAATGTGTGTCCTGTGCTGTAAAGTTTGTTGTAATGAATGAACATGTTGTTGTGTTTGTGTGAAGGTGGGGGCTCTGCTATGAATCAGTGTGAGGACAGAGAGGAGGGAGCCCCTCCCTCTAAAAGCTCTCTGTGTGGGGACCATGAGAGCCAGAGCAAAGCTCAGAGGTGAGATGAGGATCTCTAACTGTCCATGACTCTTCTCCATGTCAGAGCTCAGCACTCACATCACTGCAGCATCAGGATTCACACTCACACCTCTCACTGTGTGTGTGTGTGTGTGTGTGTGTGTGTGTGTGTGTGTGTGTGTGTGTGTGTGTGTGTGTGTCCTGAAGCCCAGAGCATCACCACAGACCAGACTCTCCTGGACCTGGACCTGTTCCCAGCTGTGTGTCCTTAAAGAGTGATCGATCTTTTGGTTTGCTTGTTAACTTCAAAGCTGAACATCAGTCTGAGGGTCCAACGTAATAATCTATCTCAGTGTTTTTTTTTTATCAGAATTCAAACTTTTGAAAAGTTTGTGGTAAATTCCTGCCTCACTCAAAACTGGAAGATTTTCAGTTTTCATGTTTATTCATCAGTGTTTGTGTTTTTGTCAGAGTCAAACACCAGAGACCAGACTCTCCTGGACCTAGACCTGGACCTGATCCTGGCTGTGTGTCCTTGAAGAGTGATGGCTCTATGTTCAGACCTATCACTTTCAAATCTTCAGAGAAGTGTGTTGATGAAAGGTGAGACTTTGAGAGTGAACTTCCTGTTGTTGTGTGTGAAACATTTGATCCTAACTGTGGTTGGTGTTTTCTCTGTGAAGGTGAACATGTTTCAGTCTTTGTGTTTCTATCAGGATCCAACAGCAGTAAACAGGACTGGAGGCAGAAAGAACTGGACTCAGCATGTATCTTCATGTGTGTCCTGTGTTTGTAGGAGGATTCAGCAGTGTTTCTAGAAGGATCCACTAGATAGACTCTATCACATGAAGACTGTGTGTCATTCTATTATCTCCACTACATGATCTTGTGTTTGTTCCACAGAGTTGAGCAGCAGAGATCAGAGGCTCCCATTGGTCAGTCTGCCCAGCAGCATCAAACACAGCTGGATGACTCCATATTGATGGTGTGTAAATGTACAAACACAGCTCCTCCTGACAATCAGAGCACACACTCATTCTGTTTGGAGCTTTCTGAAGACTTTCCTGATCACACTGCAAACATCAGCTCTGCCTGAATTCTCTTCACACTCAGTCTTTGACTGATTAAATGAAGCTGCACATTTCTGAGCTGTACACACTCACAGCTCAGAGGTCAGAGGTCAGAGGTCATGCTGGCTGCTGCTCTCACACAGACTCAGACTTTGTCAGCAGAGAGCAGAGTTCACAAACTGAGTCCAGTTTGAGCTTTAAACAACACAAAGACTTTGCTTCATGTTAATGACAGCTGCTGCTTTCAGCTTCATTCTAAGAAACACATCAGGTCTAAAGTCACTGCAGA
>RPOG01007297.1:3682-18958 GCA_008086565.1 Thalassoma bifasciatum
TCATTAAGGTGGGATTTCTTGAGTATTGATCATTTTAGGTGAATGACTTAGACAGGATGTTGTTAGGTTTCTAAGAGTAATTGAAATAAAAAAAAAAAGTAGTGGTAATCTTCAAAGGACTTATTCTTCTTCTTCCAGAGGAATAATCTCACTCTTTTGGAGCATCCTGCGTGTTCCTCTGATCTAAATCACATTGAGAAATAAACAAAAACCAACATCAGTTCCAGACAGTGGATGACAAACATGAAAGCATCTTCACCACTTGGAGCAACGTTCACACTAACCTCCTGGAAACACTCACATCAAGTCAAGTGAGTTTGATAAGAGCACAAACAGCTGATTTAAGGTAAGAAAGAAAACAAAATGTGTTCCTGAACTCAAAACTTTGCCTTGTTTCTATACAAATCCATTATTTATGGTGTCAGATGCTGAATATCAATCAGACAGAGTTTGACCAATCAGGGCTGACGTAGCAGCTGTTACAGCCTGTTTCACTGCTTTGAGCCGAAGCAATCTGCTGGAGCATTTCCAAAACTTAGTGCACCTTTTTTTTTTTTTTTTTTTTTAATCCTCCAGACCTCCAGAAGTGAAAATCGCGCCGTTTAGAAAGTATCTGATTTCTCTGCAGGTGTAAAAGCTTGTACCTTCAGAGAAAACGTATCATGAATTTTTCAGAGATGTTAGAAATTGTTTTTCTCACTTTGACAGAGTCAGGAAATGTGTTCACACATTCACAGCCTTTATGTTGCAGACTCGACAGTCTTTGCCGTCTTCATCTCAGTGAGAAAAAAACAAATCAATACCATCAGGTGGCAGAAAAATCTTTTATAAAAGGTTTGTTAGAAATCATCAGGTGTTTTTTGTTTGTTTTTTTTCTCTTGGAGGAGTGTTCACCATATGCTGCTTTGTATCCAGTGTGTGTGTGTGTGTGTGTGTGTGTGTGTGTGTGCATGCCTGAGATGGATCACTGAGATAATACTGGTTTGATTGATTTATTGAGCTTTGGGCTCCACTGTTTGTGTCCATTTTGAAAGACAACACCATTAAAAAAAGGAGAAAGAATGTGTATTGTGGCTACATAAAAGGAAACTGAAGAAAGAGCCACGTGAAGGTGTGTGTTGATGCTAAGGCTGAACGATTTGCAAAAATAATCTTATTGCAAATATTATTTACTGTATTGCAATTCTGTTTCTTTGTGCGATTATTTCGAGGTTCCCATCTTATGTTTTTAAACAAACACATTGTAGAACATGAACAGTTGCATTAATTACAGCACAACAACAACAACCCACTACCACTACAACTGGGACTGATTTTTACACATTTTGGTCACTTTTCATTTCTTTTTGACACTTTTGGACCAATTTTTGCTGCCACCTGACTATTTCCCAGGCTCATTCTCAATTTTCTTGCCAATTTTTGCCCATTTAAGTAACTGTCACTCTTTTTTGACAACTTTGGACCATTTATTTTTTATTCCTTCCCTCTATTTGCCAGGTGCACTCCCAATTTTCTTGCCAATATTTCTAGTTTTTGTCCATTTTTGAAAAGTATCACTCTTTTTTGCCACTTTTGGACCATTTTTTGATACCTTCCCCCCCATTTTCCAGATTCAATCCTAATTTTCTTGCCATTTTTTGTGCATTTTGGACACTTTTCCCTTTTTTTTTTTTTTTTGCCAATTTTGGACCATATTATTGATACCTTCTCACTATCATACATGGTCACTCCCAAAAATCTTGCTGTTATGTGTAATCTTTGTCCATTTTTGACAATTTTAACTTCTATTTTGCCACTTTTGGTAATTCTTGATACTTTCTCTCTATTTTCCAGGTTCACTCCCAATTTTCTTGCTATTTGTTTGTTGTTTTTGTCCATTTTTGACACTTTTCTATCCTTTTTTTTTGCCACTTTTGGACCAATTTTTAAATTTTTTGGTACCTTCTCACCAGCTTTTAGGTTCACTCCAAATTTTCTTGCCATATGTTGTTGTTTTTGGCCATTTTGGACACTTTCCACTGTATTTGTTTCTTTTTTCACCATTTTGGCTTTTCACTCATTTATTTAAAGTTTTCTCCCAAATTTTTGTTGTGTTTTTGCCAATTCAGTCACTTTTCACTCTGTTTTTTTTCAACTTTTGGACCATTTGTTGCTACTTTTTGATTATTTCCAGGTTGTCTCTCAACTTAAATGCCCATTTTGTGGCATTTTTGGCAATTTTTTCTGCCTCAAACTAAGTTTTATTGCTCTTTTTTGGCCTCTGTTTACCTCTGAGGTTGTTTCTTTTGAAAAGGTAGTTTTTAACAGTTTGTCTCTTTGGTTGAGCAGGGTTGAGTAACTTTGGTTTAGAGCAGAAAACATCGACTGCAAAAACTGTATCTGATGTTTTGACACATTTCCGTTTAAAGAAATATGACACTGTCTGTGATTAGAACATTGCAACAGTGATTTAATCTAATTTGTGATTACTAACCCAGCCCTAGTTGACGCTCACTTCCACATTTTCCTTTCACTCCTGCACCTCGTCGGTTTGAACTGCTGTTTGTGTCGACACAGAACGTGATGTGGCTGAGCTCTGCAGGCTCCACAGCCATCTAATTGCCTGTCACATGAAAAGCTTTGTCTTTTGTCACCGCGGATCAACTGGAGATCAATACTGGCAACATGGAGAGTGAGGTGTGTGTGCATGAGTGTGTGTGTGGGTGTGTGAGACGAATGAGTTTGAATACCTGTGAGAGAGGGAAGCTTTGAAGGATGCAGCAGCATTACTGTCATCTTGTTGCCTGGCGTATACACACACATACACACACACATATGCAATTCCACACATGTACACAGTGACACACACCCTCGCAGCGCTGCCAAGTGCAGGGTTAAAAAGTGGGTGGACTCTAGCTGGAAAACCTCATTAAGTTTTAATTCCTTTCTGTATCCTATTTCTATAATGGGGAATTGATTTTTACTTAGTGCACTGGACCAGAAATAATTCTATTTCAAATCATTTTATTCTCCTCTGTTTGTCTTTGACTGTGTGTACAGAAGTGTGTTTGTATATGTGTGTGTGTGTGTGTGTGTTTGTTGGAGCTGCTGATGTTTTTCCGTTAATCCGTTTGGGGCGAGAAAGTAGTGTGTCATTCTTCTTAAACACACACTGTTTAGCAGCTAATACTTTCACAGCATTCACATCTGTATCTGTGCGAGTTTGTAACTTATTTGTGTTTTTCTTTTTTGAAGGATGATGAGTGATAACAGTTTGTCTTTGACTTCCCAAGATGATACGGGAGTAATTTCCGCTGTAAATCAGTGAACTGCTCATGATTGCATGTGCAGAAGTTGTCTAAACAAAGCTCTCTCTCTCTCTCTCTCTCTCTCTCTCTCTCTCTCTCTCTCTCTCTCTCTCTCTCTGGATGTCAGTGCACTCGTCATAATGAGGCCTGGCTGAGCCATAAACAGCGTATTGATTGGCCGTGAGGTTGAAATTGGACCCGGAAATAACAGCTCCGCTTTGTTTATCAGGTTTTCAGTGTTAGCATATCTGTAAACAGAGATGTGGCGGAAGCTAAGCGACCGCGCTGAATTGTCTTCTCACAGTTTGTTCTGGAACTTGGAGGATTTCTCATTTTCTTTCTGCTGTGATTTGTTTTGTTTTTTTTCTCTTCTTCTTACAGAGGCTCTGAGCAGAGTTTCTTCTACCACTGATGAAAACAAACAGACCTGCTGAAAGGAAAGAACATGTTATGTTCTTTCACAGAAGCTTAAACCAAATTCAACCCCCAAAAAAGCCTTGAATAAATAAAAGGTAAACAAAAAATGAATAAAGCACTGAAAGATGGTGCAGATAATGCAATGGAAGGATGGTACAGCACCCACAAATGAAGCCAATAAATAATCACCTAAAATTCTCTCAGGTGAACCACTATTATAAGTATTTAAGAAGACATTTATTAACAAACAACTGTGTTTACACTTTTTAAATCATAATGACAACAGAAACTTAAAAAATGACCCTGATCAAAAGTTTACCCACTCTGGTGGTTTTGGTCTTGATAACATGAACAAAATATGACACAAATGTGTTTGAATGTCTACTAAAGGTAACCATCCTCACATGTGATCTATTAGCTTGTAATCAGTGTGTGTGTATAAAAGCTCAGTGAGTTTCTGAGCTCCTGACAGATACTTGCATCTTTCACTCAGTGCTGCACTGACATCTCTGGATTCTGAGTCATGAGGAAAGCAAAATTATTGTCAAATGATCTGTAGGAAGAGGTAATCCAACTGTATAAAACAGGAAAAGGATTTTAAAAGGTATCCAAGGAATTGAGGATGTCAATAAGCAGTGTTCAAACTCTAATGAAGAAGTGGAAAATGAGGGATTCTGTTGAAACCAAACCACGGTCACGTAGAACGACAAACATTTCAGCTACAACTGCCAGGAAAGTTGTTCTGGATGCAAAGAAAACCCACAAATAACTTCAGCTGAAATACAGAATTCTCTGAAAAAAATGTTTCAAGATGCACAATAAGGAGGCATTTGAGGAAAAATGGGCTGCATGGTGCCATTTCTACAGCAACACCACAAAGTATCCTGCTTACAATACGCCAAACAACACAGAAACAAACCTCAAAACTTCTGGAACAAAGTCATTTGGAGTGATGAGACCAAAATTGAACTTTTTGTCCACAACCATAAACGTTGCATTTGGAGAGGAGTCAACAAGGCCTATGATGAAAGTTACACCATTCCTACTGTGAAACACGTAGGTGGATCACTGATGTTTTGAGAATGTGTGAGCTACAAAGGCTCAGGAAACTTGGTCCAAACTGATGAATGAAGGATGAATGCAGCATGTTATCAAATAATAATGGAGGAAAATTTACACTTATGAGCCCAGAAGCTGCACATGAGACGTACTTGGATGTTACAACATGACAATGAAAGAAAACAAAAGGCCAAGTCAACCTGTCATTGGCTACAACAAAATAAAGCGAAGGTTCTGGGGTGGCCATCTCGGTCTCCTTACCTCAATATCATTGAGCCACTCTGGGGGGATCTCAAATTATATTTTGCCAAGAAGAATGGGCAGTTGTACCACCTGAGAAAATAAAGACCCTCATCTACAACAGCCACACAAGACTTCAAGCTGTTATTAATGTTACAGGTGGGAAAAACATGCTATTAAGAACTGGGGTATGTAAACTTTTGATCAGGGTCATTTTTGAAGTTTCTGTTTTCATTATGATTTAAAAAGAGTAAACACTGTTTATGTCAATAAATGGCTACACCCAACCACTAACCATGAGTGACAGAAAGGTTTTTGAGTCATCATTCATGTTTCTCTCTGAGAAAAGGACAAGAAATCATAAATTCCGCCAGGGATTGTAAACTTTTCAGCACAACTGTATTTTTAGACTCATCAGCGATAGGGATTCAACCCTCAACAAGAGGGAGGTGATTTAGAGAGCAAGGAGTCAAAAGGCAAAACTGTGTGTTTACCTACATCCTTCTGCTTAGCTGTGGTGAAAAGCTTGGTGACCATAAAAATAAGAGTGAGAATATGAGTGAGTGAGTGGAATAATGTAAAAATAGCAACAGATTTCAGATCTGGGTCTTTTACTCTTTATCAGGGTTCTACTTTGCACAATCATCTCACCACAGTTCCACATAAATTAAACTCCACTCAGAAGTGCAGAGAGGAGGTTATGTCGAAGTGAAACAGAAAAGTCATCTGTGTGTGTCCTCTCTGTCACACCAGCAGCTCTCACACAGACAGCGAACAGCAAACTGTTCTTGTTCAACAGGTTGGAAAATTCAGGAGTTTTTCAAGTCGTATAAGCATGCACGAGCGTTTATCTGTTCCAGGCTGACTGAGAGCGGCGTAGCCATACATTTTCTATTAGTCTCAACCTGCAGACTGATGACAGGGGGCTTCACACAGCTGCAGGATGACTGACGGCCATGAAATGTCAGAAAACAGTACGGAAACTCTAAAATAGACAATGTTCCATCCTCAATATGTTTACAGTGTACAACATGACAGACAGAGAAACGCCTCCCTGACATTCAGGGAGAACAAAGATGTTGTCTGCTTGTCATGTTCCTGTTCATTGATGCAGAGGGAAGAAAAAAAAAACACCCAAAAGTCACAGTCAGTTATATGCTTCCTTCATCTTACATATATTGTGAAGATGCAGATTTTTAAACCTCTACAAATTCATTCCATTGAATCTGATTGTAACCTGATCAAATCACACAATCTTTATAAGAAATGATGTAATGATGAGGTCATCACTTAAAGATCCACAAACTTGTCCATAGCTCCATCCACATAGGCCTTTGCAGGGCTGACCAATCAGGAGGAAGGGGGTTTGTGGAGCCAACAGCCTTCACAGAGATGAAAAAACTCAGAGAGAAGTCAAAGTTTTTGAATTGAATAGTTTGGTATAATGACATAAAACTGACATAAACATAAGAAATGTGGAGGAAAAAGAAACGTTGCTGAAGATATAACATAAAAAAATCTCCCTTTTAAATCAAATGTGTGAGTTGTCTCTGTTGTACTTGTGTTAAATCATTCACAGAATGGCAAAAAATCAGAAGGGTGGTCAGTCAGAAAATTACTTTTAGTGGGTTTATTTTCTTAAATCCAACCTAACTGGCTCCTTAGACTGCCTGTAAGTCAGTAATATCAGAGGGCCTGTGAGACAATGAAAATAGAAGGTTAGTCAGAAAACTATGTAGAATTAAATGATTTTCTTAAAACCACCACATTTTGTTGACTAACTGGCTTGTTAGTCAGGAAATCAAAGAGCCTGTGAGTCGGGAAATTAGTTTGGGATTGGTTGATATTCGTTAACTGTAACTTATTTTCTGACTAACAAGCCCATTAGTTAGTCAGAGGGTTGGAAAATCAGAAGGGTGGTTTGTCAAAAACATGGGAGGTCTGTGTGCTCAAAATGAGAAGGCCTGTTTGTCAGAAGGCCTGTGAGTTAGATATATTCAGTGTTTCTGTTACTAAGACAACAAAAAGCCAATTAGTTTGACAGAAGTCTGGTTACTCAGCGAATTAGTTTGAGTTAGTTGGTATTCTTAAATCTAGACTATTTGTATGGCTGACTGGTGCGGTTGTCAGAATATCTGAGGGCCTGTAAGTCAGAATATCAGAAGGATGGTTAGGTAGAGAATTAGTTTGGAGTTGGTTGATATTCTTGATTGTAACAAATTTTCTGACTAATATTCCCATTAGATAGCACATTGATTGGAAAATCAGAAGGGTGGTTAGTCAGAAAATTGGAAGATCAGTTAGTTTAAAATGAGAAAGCCTGTTTGTCAGAAGGCAGCTAGGTCAGAATTTCAGGGTTCAGTGTTCTGGTGAGTCAGAAAATTGATTTAGAGTTAATTGACATTCTTAAATCTGAGCGTTTTTTTTGACTGGCTGGTGTGCCAGAATTCAGTGTTCTTTTAGTTGGTCAGTTAACAAAAGGCCCATTAGTTGAGAAAGCAGAAGTCTGGTGAGTCAGAAAATTGATTTAGAGTTAATTGACATTCTTAAATCTGAGCTTATTTGTTTGCCGGAAAATCTGAGGGCCTATTAGTCAGAGGGCCGGTAAGTCAGAATATTAGAAAGGTGGTTGGTCAGAAAATTGGAAGATCTGTTAGTTTTAAAAAGGGAAGGCCTGTTTGTCAGAAGGCTGCTAGGTCAGAATTTCAGTGTTCAGTGTTCTGGTGAGTCAGAAAATTGATTTAGAGTTAATTGACATTCTTAAATCTGAGCGTATTTTTTGACTGACTGGTGTGTTTGTCGGAAAATCTGAGGGCCTGTTAGTCAGAACATCAGAGAGGTGGTCAGTCAGAAAATGGGAAGATCTGTTAGTTAAAAGTGAGAAGGCCTGTTTGTCAGAAATTGAGTGTTTCAGCTAGTCAGACGATAAAAAGGCCCATTAGTTGGAAAAGCAGAAGTCTGGTTAGTCAGGCAATTAGTTTGGAGTTAATTGATACTCTGTAACTGAAACTAACTTTTTGACTAACAGGCTGGTCAGTCAGAAAATTAATTTGCATTCAATCTATATTCTTCAGTCTAAACTAATTTTCTGACTTCTGATTTTCTGACACAATCTGTTTGACTTCAGGGCCTTCTAACAATGTTGTGAAACCAGCCTCTACATTTCAGACGAGTGTCGGCTCCAAACGTCTCCCACTGCTCCCCCTCATGGCTCCATGTTGTTGATCTGAATCCTCTGAAATCTTGTGAAAGAAAACGACCTTCAGTTTCTCTTTGCATGTTTATAAAACCCACTCCTGTGATCTCCCTCCCTTCGGCGGTACATCCCACCACAGCGAGGCTCGCAGACATTTTTCTCTTGTTTACTTGCAGATGAAATAAAAAGAATTCACCTTCAAGCAGAACAAAGTCAATAGAGAGGATGATTTGTTTTCCCCTCCGGTGCGGGTCAGACTTAATTGCTCTTTATCTCTATTAACTGAGACTACATTGTTCTGAGTGACGGCGCAGCAGCCCTACTGATGAATAATAGGACACTTAAGTCTTTACACCGCACCTTTCAAGATGCTTCCACAAGCTTGTGTCAAAATGAATAAAAGATTCACAAAAAGTTGAAGCAAAATAAGAAACGGAGGCAGTTCGGGGAATTTAATCAAACATTAGAAACAGTTTAGAAGATGTGCTTTGAGCAAGCATCGTTTTATTTCTTCTGGCCTTCACTTTCATTGTTAACAAGTCGATGTGACAGTCAGAGGGACAGACATATTCCCAGGTTAGTCTCATATCAAAACAATCTCCAAACTCTACAATTTCATGTGCTTTAATCCATTTTACTGTGTTTGTGTGAGAATATTCGAAGGCATGAACTTCTCTTGAGGTGACATCATGGTATGGATGGTGCTTACCGTATGCACATTAACGTGGCGCTCCTTACGGGTATGATGAAGAGGATCACTGACACAATCAATCTTGATAGAGTTAAGAAGGCTTCCTGCTCCTCATCAGACGCCCTCTCTCTCTCTCAGTGGGTGTGAAAGTCTCCACAGACTGCAGCTGCTCCGGCTTCACTTAAAGACGACTAATAGGCCGCCATAGCTCCACACATATTATTATGATCGATCGGGAGTCATACTGTGCTCTTATATCAGATTCAAGGAGATGATGACGCTCGCTTCCTGCTCTGCCTTATCTCTGCTTCCATCTTAACTCTTTAAACGCTGCGAGGGACACTTCACACCAACGTGAAAGGATTTTGAAGAGATTAAGCTGAGGAAACTGAGGAAGAGAAGCATCGAGACAGTGTGAATCATCAATAACTCATATATAATCTGATCATCGATAAAAACAGACTTATTTCTGCACCAAAACATTTCCATGTGTTTCAGTAGTGACATGATCATTTCATCGGTGACAATACATGATGTTCATCTTTGATAAGAGTATGGCCCAATTCCAATTCCTTTCTTAACCCTCAATCTTAACCCTCAAGCTCAACCCTCAATCTTAGTAGCCCTCAAAACCAAGTGTTAAGGTCTATCTTGTGACTTAGAAATGGGACACCCCTTAAATGCAAGTGAAATTGTTGTGGACTGTCTGTCAGTTATTCCTTCGGTTAGCGTTATCAAAAAAATATCTGTATAAATAACACAACCACGGACATATTCAGCTGTCACAGCATACCATAGTTTATTGAAAGGTAAACACCAGCGATAACTATCGTTACATAACTCCGTGGCTACAGGAGATGACATTAGCCCGGTCATCTTATACCATTATCGGCACTAGCATGTTATATAGGCTGTTATCTTGATAAAACAATTACATTACCATGGAGAAAAATGACCATTTTGTAACGTTTACTAACTTAAACGATAGCAACATGGCTTGTCCGCACCGGACGCTATTGACAAAAGATCGTAAAATAAAAATAAATATTATGCAGCAACGAGGTAAATAATCCATAAAATGGGTCTAAACTAAGATAATACAATGGTTGTCCTAATATTTATATCTCCATTAACAAAGAAAATACTATATCTGTAGCTCGCCTTCTCTGCCGCTTTGGACGCCATGTTTATTCACTGAAAATACGCAATGCATTCTGGATGTCCCTTAGTCCCAAGGGTGGTGTCGGAGAATCTCAGTATTGAGGGAGATACAGCCTCAGTCTTACCCCTCAACCTTAACTTTCTGAGAATCAGGACAGCACTTACACTTCGCGGGAGTGCGCGTTTTGAGATTGAGGGTTAAGATTGAGGGTTAAGACAGGAATTGGAATTCACCCTAAGTCTTACATAAAATAATACATACAGACATATACGATGCATAGATAACCCTGATTTAGATTTTATTTTATACTTTAGTAGGTTTTGCAGGGAGAAATAAAACAATGAAATGACAAAACAAATCGGAGCAGAGATGGATCATGGCCCTCATATAACAGTTAAGCAGGCCATGGCCCCTAAAGACAAGTACTCCTGTCATATGGCGCTTTTCCACTATACAATTCCAGCCCTACCCTACTCGGCTCGGCTCTACTCTACTCGACTCTACTCGGTTTGGTTAGCTTTTCCACTAGCCCGGCTCCAGACTCACGGTGGGCGTGGATTTTATAGCAGCTGCGCTAAAGTGCTGCGCAGAAGTGCGTGCATGTCATCTATAACGCGACACAAACATAATTTTTTACTTACATATGTGCCACCGTGGTCTGTAAAGGAAAAAACAAAGCTTTCAAAAGATTTCATTAAAGTAATACAGCGGCTCAATGTGGTGCGGCATGACACAGGAGCGGAGGTAAACAACAGTCATGTGCTGCTGCGCGCAGAGGGAAACGAAGGCGCTGCTTAACGACATTAACTCTTCACTGGATCCAGTGAGATCGCTTTAATTTTTGTTTTTTGGGCCTGGTATACCGGAGATTTTTTGTTGCTCAATAATTCTTCTTTGAACTGGTTTTCCTTTTTGGATCCCTGTGGATTAATGGACTGATTGGTGCTTAAAGACTCTCGTAGCAGACAGATCGCTCCTGCGCCGACGAACTTTGATATAATTTAAAAGACTCTTTAAACCGAACTATCTTTGCTGTTAACTTCTTTTTCGTTTAAAAGGGACTTTTAACTTATTTAGGAATCATGAGGTGCATTTTAAGGTGGTATCTTGTGTTCATTCAGTCTGGTTCTGTGCCGTCAGGTTTAAATGTCATTAAAAACTCGTCGCTGACTTATTTGTTTGCCTCTTGTAAGTGATTCTACAGAGTCTTAAGCTTCGGTGACGACATTCTCTGACCAATGAGTGACCGGCAGTCCATCCACGTCACCTTTTAGTATCGGCTTTACTCGCTTGGAACCCGGGTAGAGTAGGTACTAAAAACTGGCGTCTGCCGCGTAGTACCGCGCTAGTGGAAATGCAACACAAACCGGGTAGAGTCGAGTAGAGCCGAGTAGAGTAGGGCCAAGGCGAGTCAGTGGAAAAGGGCCAATAGTGACTGTGACAGGGGCATGTAGGCCATGGTACCTATTAGACTACTATACAGACCATGTGAGAAGTATGTAGGCCTGGGTACCAGTGAGGCTACTATACAGATCATATAACAGGTTTACAGGTCATAACAAAGGTATGGAGGCACTGGTACCCATTGGACCAATAAACTTACTGTGGCCATATCAAATCAAATCAAATCAAACTTTATTTATATAGCACTTTTCATACAATAAGATGTAGCACAAAGTGCTTTACATGTTAAAAAGCCCCATCCCACCACATTTGCATTTACTTGATTCAGTCACTTCATCTCGACACGAGCTTAACAAGTTGAAGTGTGCTGTGTGTTGATAATGTAGATACTACATAGAATTATTACATTTTGCCTTGGAACATGAAATGTTTGTGTACAATGCACTAAATGCATTTTGATTAATCCAACAAAGGGTCAGTCTCTTTTTTTTTTCAGTGTAACACTGAGTTTTGAGGAACTCAAGACCCTGGTCTCAGAGCTTTTGGACTCATGGTTGGGAGGCTTCATGGCTTTCAAAATGTCCCAGAAGGCTCCTTTTATTAGGAGTAGATCCTGGAGAGGACCACTGCACGTCAGTCGTGGCTCCAACGACAAGACAAGACAAAATGAACCGAGACAGCGGAGAGTCTGATTGATGCAGACCCCTCCAAGCAGAGGTCCAACAAAATCTCTGGTCGAGGCAGGAGGGGGGACACAGGGAGTGACAGAAATGACAACAACATCATCCCTCTGGTGCCTTCTCTCCTCTCAGCCTCACTGTGGTTGGACTTGACAGTGAAGAAACACTTTGTACACATTCAGGATGTCATCCAAGCTTTCAGGAACTACAGTATAATGAGAGCTTCTAAGCAAATCTAAAGGACCAGCCCGCTCATGCTCAAAACATATTGCACATTTTAGATCTATGTTATATATCAAGAGCAGATGCGTGGAATGAGGAGTCTCGATCCGGAAGAAACTTCAGCTACAAGGGCCCTCGAACCTTGTTTATGTGACTGAATGTAATGTTTGCTGAAAGTTTCGTGTTGGAAAAACTAAGACCCCACTTCAACTTTGCCTTACACAACATCTTTACCACATCAAACAGGATAAAGATGTGGAACTATGTGTATAATAAATTAGATGATTAAATTGTTGTTTTCTTGTAGCCTGGGACAGTGTGGTCCACAGCACGGAGAATGAGAGCAGAAAAAAGGTGGAATCACAGATTGGAAATACAAATGCCAGATGGCTGAAATGAAATGGAGTTACGCCTGCATGGTGAGGGGGACATGACACACACCAGGACTCTACAAACCTGTTTGTATTGATTTGTCGTTTGCATGCTCTGTTTGTATTTTTTAATCTTTTCCACTGTTTGAAGCACTCAGTTCGTGCAGAGTTGGTTGTGTGGCTGCCTCCCTCCTTGTCTTTTGGAAAGCTCCTCCCATCACAGATCCACATTGGAAAGAACAGTAAACATGCAAACTAGGGTGTGTGTTTTGTACATTGGTGTTTGGCAGGGTTTCAATGACACAGTGGCCTTTGGTGGAGCTATTTTTTACAGCCGTATATGGTTATCATCCAAGTGCTTAATACCATCTGAAATATTTCATATAGAGATAGTAGCAAGAACTCTACAAGTTTGCAGTCAGTTTAATCACCACTGCAAACATCTGGCCTTTTGCATAGTGGAAACAACTTGTGGTATTGTCAAATGACAGACAGCGCTATCCGTGGTGCTGAACGAAGCTCTGTTAAGGGCTCATTGAAAATTGGATTGCATCTTAGTTTTGAAATCCAAAACACAGTAATTATTAAGAGAGCAAAAGCCAGTCTTACAGCATAGGACACAGAGCCTGGACAGCCAGTCTACACCCTAGTAGGCCCATGTAAAGCAGGGTCTCATGTACACTGCATTCCCTCCTCACTCATGGGTACAAGGTATGGTGAGGTATTTAGCTTGGTTAAGTTAAAATTTTCAGTGCTTTCCACACGTTTCCTCTGTACACTGAAAAAAAAAAATCTGGGGACAAGTGCATTTAATTTAATCAAATCCCTAAAATCAACAAGAAAAATTCAAGCCAGTGTTTCCACACAAATATAAAGTAGTAGCATTGAAGTCAAAAGTATTTGTTCAAAATACAGGACAGAGTGAATTTTGTTTTAGAACATGAATTATTTAAGTAATGTGAGGCAATCTTTTTGAGTTCATCCACACTACAAGAGATGATCTTGTTATCTTTACTGTTTCATTTGGAATTTCTGGAACTGGAAACTGAACTTAATACCTTACCATACCTTGTTACCAGGAGTGGGGAGGACACACAGTGGACATGAGAGCCTGCTGTACATGGATAAATCATATGGGTGGCACAAGATGTCTATGCTAGCCGTTCATGCCGGTTTGGACTGCCTGCCCACGCTAAACTTGTGGGCATGACTCTGAACACTGTGGACCAGTTTTCTGTACTACTACCGCGTGGACCTGCTGTCTTTGCTACACGGCCTAGATGGGCTACGTCCAACAGTGTAGACCAGCAACCCCTCATGCTTTCTGACAATGATATAATTAAGCTGTTTTTACTCAAAACCTCATTAAAAACATCAACAGATAAATAAATTCATACAAAGATCACTTTGTTCAACCAAGTTGGTTTGACTGGCAACGTTCATTTATGTTTATATTGAAATTTTCATTGAAATAAAATTGAGTGATTTATACAAAGTTAAGTTTTGCTTAATCCTCTTCAGCAAAATGAATAAATTATGCAAAACATTGCCTTAATTGTCTTAGATAGATCTACCAGAATTTTTTTATCAGAGTACAGGGTGGGCTGTAAGTTTCCATACATGGGAAAAATAAACATTTTAAGTTGGAAAACCATTTTTATTTATATAATGTGCTCTGTATGATTGCCATTGTTTTTGAAAACAAATATTAATATGTGTTTGCTTGTTGATGAACTAGTTAGTAGTAGTTATTAGTTGTGACTGCATTGTTGATACGTATCTTGTGACGATTTATGTTTTGTATCTTCCCCTGATACACTGTGGCCTTAAGGTGCTCCCAAAAATAATCAAAGATAATTAAATGCATCTCCTAGGATATCTGGGTGATTTAAAAAAAAAAGTTTTTATCAACAAGAACAGTCAGGTTTACAAGTGTGATAGTTTTCTCTTTTCATTTGTACTCTAAGGCCATTTTTCCTCATGCAGTGTGGAGTTACAATGTCATCTTGCCTTTAAAGTCACGAAGTTAACATGTTTTTACCTTTAAATGTGTTTTAATTAGACCAAGTGCCCTCTGAGGTCAACTTTTGAAGAACCACTTTTATTCTGCTGTCATTTCCTGAAATCTCTGTCCCCTCCTTCTTACAATCCCAACCTTTTAGTCGCCTTTCTACCTCCATCTCCCACGAAACCAGGCGCTCTTATTAAAGCTGAACTCCTCCAAAGCCTCTGCACCTACACCTCCTCTACCCTCCCCGCCTCCACCTCCATCCCCACCCTGCCCTCCTCTGCTCCTACACCTTTCCTGCATACGCCCAATTTTACCAACCTGAGTCTGTGAGTTCCACCAGAGAGCCCTTCTCTGGGGATCCCAAAGCAATAATACAGCGTTAGAGGCAAAGGCAATAATCAAATCTAATGCACTCACTGATCTGACTCCCCTCACCTCGCTTATTCCTTAATTTATTAGACATGGGAGAGAGGAGGGATTGAAGAATTGGATGTGTGTCTGGCTCCTGAGATGCTTTCAGGAGATATATTGTTTAT
>RPOG01007298.1:0-18956 GCA_008086565.1 Thalassoma bifasciatum
GATTTGCTCTACTCTCTGTATGTCGTGCTGTAACTGTGAGACTTGCTGGTCTTTGGCACTAACCTTTGCTTGCAGGCTCTCTCGCTCCAGCTTCATTTTGTGCAGGGTTTCGTTCATGCTGCTGGACTGCTGCTCCATCTGTGACGCCCACTCTTCGCGGTACCTCCTCTCCAGCTCCTCCCTCTCCTCTGAAACTTTCCTAACCTCCTCTTTTAAATGCGTGTTTTCGTTTCTAACGGCCGTGAGGAGCTTCTGATTCTCCTCCTTCGACTCCTGCAGCCTCTTATTCTGCTCTTCCACTTTCTGCATCTCTGACACCAGCTGTGATGCGTGTTTGGCCTGAGACGTGTACTGATTGTTGATGGCGTGCAGAGCCATCTCTCTCTGCTCCAGGTTTTCAGTCAGAGCGTTCATTTGAGCCACAACTTGGAGATGTTGCGATTTGAGTCTGTCGATTTCCACCGTCAGAAGAGAGACGTTTTTCTCATGAGACTCAAACGCTTCATCTTTCTCTTTTGACAGACTCGAGTTCAGGCTCTGGGTTTTCTCCAGTTTGAGCTGAACCTCCGATAACTCGCTCCTCAGAGTTTCTATCACGCTCCTCGCAGCCTGATGCTCCTCTGACGCTTTCTGAAGCTGCCTCCTCACATCTTGGAGCTCCTCTAAGTTAGTTGCATATTTCTCCTGAAGGTTGTTAAAGGCACTTTGCGTTTCCTCCGCTGACGTTTTGAGGTTCTCCGACTCGTTTGACAGCGTTTGGATCTGACTCTGCAGCTGGGACACCAACTCTGTGCTCTCCATGAACTGGGTTTTGAAAAGCGACGCCTCGTCTGCTCGTCTCTGAATATCCTGAAGAGTCTTCGTTTGATCCAAAAAGGACGAATCTTTTTCTTCTAGTGACTTCTTCAGACGCTCGGCTTCAGATTCCTGAACTTGAAGTGAGTTTTTGAGCTTAGTGACTGATTCTTCCAGGTGTGAAATCTGCTCTTTTAAACTTTCACACTCGGCCTCTTTGGTTTGTAGATTTGAAGTGAGTTTTTCGACAGCAGCTGAAGAAGAGCTCTGATACTCCAGACTCGACTCTTCTTTTTTCTCCAAAGTCGTTCTCAGTTGCGACGACTCTGACGTCAAACTCTCAACCTGACTTTTTAACTTCGCGACAGAATCTTCAAACTCTGACACTTTTGTGCTCAAAGCAGCATTATCATCTGCTTTCTGCTTCAGCTGCTCCTCCTGCTGCTGGATCAGCTCCTCTTTTCCTTTCACTGTCACATTTAACGTCTCGTTCACGTCGTTCTTGCTCTTGACTTCCTCCCTGAGCTCTTCTGCTTTCTTCTGTACTCTGGAGAGCTTCGCGACACTTTTCTGGAACTCTGTTTTTAGTTTCTTGTTCTGCTCAGTCAACGCTTGGATGTTATCTTTCAAATCTACGATCTCTGCTTTCCTCTGCTCGTGCTCCTGAGTCAGCTGCTGGTTTTCTGTGGAGAGATTCTTCACTGAGGTCTTTAAGTTTGTGATTTCAACATCCATCTCTGCAGAATTGTTATTCATGGCACCAATCTGACTGCTGAGTGAAATCACTGACTCATTTCTGATATTCAGCTCATCTTTCTGCATCTGAAGCTCATTTTTTACTTCACTCAAAGCGCGCTCTCTCTCCTCTATCTGCTGTTTTGTTTCCACACACTCCCGCCTGAGTGATTCCACCTCGCTTTTCTGCTGCGCGGCCTCATTCTGCAGAAGGCGACACTCCTCCGCTTTCTGCTGGAACAGAGCGTCTTTCTCCATCAGCCCCGACTTCAGGACGGCTCCTTGTTCCTGAAGCATGGAGACGGTGTCCTGAAGTTGCAGCAGCTGGTTCTGCTGAGCTTCCAGCTGTGATTTCAGATCCGACACCGTTTGTTCCTTCTCGTTCAGAGTCTCGCTGAGCTGATTGACGAGAGTTTTCAAACTTCCTACTTGTGCTTCCAGACTCTGAAGTTGTTCCTCTTTCTCTCTTAAGGTTTTCAACAAATGTGCACATTCGTTTGTCTTCTCCAACAGGCCTGCGGAGTTGGACTCTTCGCTTTGTTTGAGGATGTTTTTTAACTCTTCTGCAGAAAACGTCAGCGCTTCCTTTTCTTTCAGAAGCCCATCGATTGTTTTCTGACTCTCTGCGATGTGAATTTCGAGCCCAGACTTCTGCTCTTGGAGTAAACTCCTCTCGTTGGTGAGCTCGGAAACTGACGCGACGCTCTGCGCTAACTCCTGCTGCAGTTTCTGACTGGCTTCCGATAAAGCGCTGATATTTGAGGTGAAACTGGAGTTTTGTTCTTGAGTTTCTTTCAGCTGCGCGTGGAGTTCTGATAGAGTCTGCGTTTGCTGAGAAAGCTCTTTTTCTCTGGATTCACACGCAGCACGGAGCTGGTTGTTCTCCTCAGTCAGCGCCTGGATTTGGCTGTTCAATCCAGACGTCACCTCAGCTTCACACTCCAGCTTTCTTACGTGTTCTTCGACTCGTTCGCTCAGAGATTTAACTGTCTCGTTTTTACCATCCAGCTCCTCCTTTTGTTTTTTGCACTGCTGTTTCACCTTCTTTAACAGTTCATCCTTCTCTTTTATTTTCTGGTTGAGTTTCGTGTGTTCTTCTTTGAGCGATTCGGTTTCTCCTTGAAGTTTGGAGACAAGACTCTTCTGATTTGTGATTTCATCCTCCTTCTCCACTAACCCAGACTTCAGGCTCTTTCCTTGCTCCTGAAGCAGAGTCAGCGTCTCCTGAAGCTGCGACTTTTCGTTTTCTCGAGCCTCTGCTTGAGCTCGCAGATCGCTCACTGCTCGCTCTTTTTCTGCCACTTCAGACGTCAGTTTTTGCACCATCTCCTCCTTTCCTTTGAGGTACTGCTGTAGATTATTACACTTATTCGTGATTTCTAGAAGAATCTCTGAGTTGGAGTGCGTGCTTTGCTCTAAAACTCTGTTTAACTCATGATTCTGCACGACGAGCTCCTCTTTGTCTTTCTGCAGTCGTTCGATTGTTGTTTTATTTTCCGACTGCTGCGTTTCCATCTCAGATATTCTAACTTGTAAAGAATCTTTTTCACTTCTAACATCTGTAATTGCTTTTTCACTTTCAGCTAATTCCTGTTGAAGTTTCTCCTTCTCTTTCGTGAGGCTTTGCACTTGATTCTCAAGACTGGAGTTAAGTCCAAGAGCAGCTTCTACTTTCTCATTCAGCTGATTCACATTCTGCTTCTGCAGCTCGAGCTCCTCCGTGAGTCCCGTTAGTTTTTCCTGCAGCTGCGTTTTCTCCGTCTTCATGTTTTTTAATAGATTCTTAAGTTTGGAGATGTTTTCTGTTTTATTTTGGAGCTCGTTGTTAAACTTCTGCCTCTCGTCCTCGACCTGTTGATCTGTGGCTTTGAGTCGAGTTTCTAAAGATGTTATCGTCTCTAATTTCTCCTGAATCTCCTTTTTAACCTCCTCCTCGCTCTGAACTTGCTCCTTCAGCTGTTTTGTTAGTGTCTGCGTTTCGTTTTTGTATTCCTCCACCTGAGCGAGAAGTTTGTTCTGCTCCTCCTTGAAGGATTTCAGCTCCTTTTCATGCATTTGCTCTTTCTCGTTAAACTGTTGCTGCAGCTGCTCGGTGCTGGAGTTTGTGTCCTTGAGCTGAACGATGAGGCCGTTTGACTCCTGCAGCTTCTGGTTGGATAAAGTCAGCTGCTCCTTTAGTGACGAGATGTGAGATTCACACTCAGAGAGATGATTTCGGTGGCTCACGGTGTGTTTGTGGATCTCTCCTCGGAGCTCCTGGATGGTTTTCTTGTCCTCCTCTGTTTGCTTTATCAGAGTTTCCACCTCGCTCACTTTGGACTCTCTCTCCTCTCTGACTCTGTTCAGCTCCGTCTCTGCGTCCTTCAGGTTTCCCATCAGCTCTGTCATCTTGTTGTCCAGAGTTTTCTGGTCTGAATTCTGCGACTCTCTCATGATCATGGCCTCTCGCTCCGCTTTACTCAGAGCGTTTTCCACTTGAACCAAACTCTCCTCTTTGAGTTTGATCTCCTGCTTCAGCACGGTGACCTGTTCGGCGTATTCAGCCATGTTTCCTGAGAGAGTCGTTATCTCTTTGTCCTTTTCCGCCAGGATATCTTTGAGGCTGTCGATTTCCCGCTCGCAGCTTTGCAGATCGTGGATGAGTTGGGCTCGCTCTTCTAAATAAGCCGTGTTGAGTTTGTCCAGCTCCTCGTTGGTCTGATCCAGGTCGGTTTGTAAAGTTTCGATGGTGACTTCCTGCTTTTGTGTCTGAAAATAAGAAAAACAGGAAAAAATGATGAGCCAATGAGCATATAACAACAAAATCACCTGATAAAAACTCCACAAAAAGGAACATATTTCAAGAAAACCTTAATTTAGCCATGAGCAAACTTTTCCAACTTTTACTGCAGGATTTCTTGCAGCTTCAAACTATTTGATACAGACCTGAAACACTTCGCATTTGAATGCTTTTTATTCTTAAATAGTTTGCACAATCAGAAAATTCCAACATTTTCTGAAAGCTGAGATGTTGCTTTTTCAGCTGATATGTGGTTATGACTGTAATTTCACTCAGGAATTTAAGGAAACAGAGCGAAGATTGACCAAAAATGCTGCATGCTGAAGTTTCTGCATGACCCTGAGACAAAAGGAGCATCTGAGGGAGCAACTTCATGTGAGAAAAGGTAACGTTAGATGGATGAATTTCAGGATGAATGAAACTCTCTCTGTCTAGTATTTAGCCTACTTCATATTTGTGATTTCATGAGTAGTTTGATCAGGGTCCCTGCAGGTTTTAGCTTGTCAAATTTAATACTTTTTAAGACCTTTTTAATGCCACTTTTAATGAAATTTAAGACCAAAAACACTATAAATATGGTTGAATGTTGGAGGATCATAACATGTCACTCAATGAGACTCATTCAAGTTTACTTTTTGTCGGTTTATTGAACATAAAGTGATCCTCAGTGCTCTTTGGTTAACAGCTGGATGTAAAAGTGTAAACGGCGACCCGTAGTCGAGCATGCCCTGACAAATCTAAGACCTTCAAGTAATTTATTTAGGACCAGAATACATGAATTTAAGATTTTTTAAGACTTTTTAAGGGGTTGTAGGAACCATGTTGATGCTCGTATTGTGTGGTGACTCTTTTGGAAGGATGTACTAAGTCTTATTTGTGTGTCTTTTAATGTTGACGATACGTTTTAGCCTCTTAAGAAGGGAGTAACGGGCTGTTTTTGTACTGTATGCATGTATGTGTGTGTGCATAAAATAGCGCATAAAGTTTTTTCTACAGTTTCAGAAATGTATTTTTAGTTTTTATGCTCTGTAGGCCTGATTTGAGGCTTTTATTGTGTGATTATCTCTATAAATACGGTGCCATGCCTTGTTTGTACTGTACAATATGCGTGAGTAGCTGAATATCTTTCTCTTCTACTTTCACTTTCAGTTTTTGTCTCATGATGAGGAGCAGACATCTTTGAGTGGCTTTTATGCAAAGAGAGGGAGAAGCTGTGAGATGCTGGAGGATCTGATGATGCTGTTAAATACCTCTGTTTTCACAAAACAAGAGAAAAAAATCTCATAAACGTTGTATAATTTTTTCAATCTGTTTGTTTGAAGTGTATTTTCGTCTCTCAACCTCCAACATCCAATTCTCTGATTGTGTTTTTCTTCAGTTTGGACTCTTTTTCTCTCACATAACATGCAGAAAATTGGAAATAACTCTATTTAAACTTCAAAATGTTCCAGAAAAAATGGACCTAAGCATTTACGCTAAGGATACTTTTTGACCGTTTTATGGTCAAGATAAGCAAAATAGTCCTGGCAGGCATTTCGGGGATCAGGTTTTAAAGGGTTAATGAGAACAGAACAGAAACAGCTGTTTTACTGCTTGTTCCAAAGCCTCCTAAATGCATCGTCAAGTACACTAATTGGCTTCTTGAGTTGCTTTGACAGGAAGAAGCTTCACTTTATTCTAGTAACAACAGATTTGTAGCTGCTGGTACCGTTAGAAGTCCAACGGTGTTGCTCTTATAAGTGTTTTCTATTTAAAATGTCTAGAAAAATCCAGATAAGGTTGGAAAAAAGATTATTAGATCCTCTTATTAACTCAAACGCACCTTCTCCTTCAGCACATTCAGCTTCTGCGTGACGTCCAAAACTTCCGTCTTCAGCTCGTTGCACTGCTTCTCCGAGCTGCTGCATCTCTTTGTAACATTTTCAAGCTGCGAAACAACAAAAAAAGTCAACAAAACGAATAATTCCTGATTGTTAAAAGAGTGACAAAAAAAGAGACAGAACTCACGGCGTGTTCAGTCTGGAGGAGTTTGTCTGACACTTCTTTGTGCTGAGCTTCTTTCTCCGTCAGAGACTCTCGGAGGCTGTTGATGAGCTCCAGCTTCTCCGACGTCTTCGCCAACGTGTTCTCCTTCTCGATGAGGGAACTTTCCAGACACTCCTGCGTGTTACTCAGTCTGAGAAAACACAAAAGACGAAGATCAATAAAAATGAAGCAGCATGAGGAGGTTTCATGAGCAGGTAAAGTGATGTTTGTGCCTCTAATTAAGGATGGTGTGAGTTAGGGCTGAACGATTTATCGTTTTCTGATCGAAATCGCAATTTCAAACATCGTAATCATGTGATCACAAAAGCTGTGATTTTTTTCCTGCTCCTGACTGACCCAGGATCTGTTAAATCAGCTGTTTCACACACACCTGTCTTTGAGTGTGAGACTGTTTGGAAAAATCCTTTTTTCCTTGAGATTGTTGAATTTGTTTTTAATTGTTTTGTATTTTACTTTATAAAACTTGACACAATTAAGAATATTTTGCACTGCGTTATTTTTAAGAGTTAAGAGTCAAAGGTAGCTCTTTTTGTTCTTCAGTTTTTATAATTAAAAATACAATTTAAAATGTCTGGTTTAGAAAAAGCAGGAATAGGTGTTACACTCAGGGGCTATTTATCTAAAAATCTTTTTTTTATTTTTATTTTTTTGCATTTTATTCTATAATTTTGTATGTATTTTGTATAATTTTGACTTAAATCTAAGAATTTTGACTTTTTATATCAAAATTTCAACTTTTTATCTCAAAGCGTAGACTTTTTATCTTAGACTTTTGTCGTCTTAAAATTTTGACCTTAAATGAAAAAGTTTGGACTTTTTTTACATAATGTTAAATTGATTTTTTAAACTCTGGAAGTTGTTGGCTTTTTGTCTCAGAATTTTGTCTTTATTTCTCAAAATTTCCACTTTTCAAAATAAAATATTGAGTTTTTATCTCAAAGTTGGAGACTAGTCATACTTTCAGTTTTCATTTTCATCCTCGCGTTAGAGTAAAAGCTTTTGATGTTTCAATGGTTTGATGTAACTTTCTTTCAAGTTTGTACATGTTACTGTACATTGTGAAAACTTGACTGGTGTTTGATTTTTAAAAAAATCGTGAATCGAATTGAAATAGCTGTAAAAATCGCAATTAGATCTTTTTCTAAAACCGTTCAGCCCTAGCGTGAGTGAGAGTTTTACCCCTTGAGCTGCTCGTTGAGGCTGCTCACCAGCAGCTGATGCTTCTCTGCATCTCTGCTCTGTTGACTCCTGAGGCTGGAGAGTTGGCTCTGCAGTTTCTCTGACTCATTCTGTGGTGGCAGGAAAACAAAGATCAATAAGCGGGGATTAAATCCTGACAGCCTGGAAAATGAAATTCTCACTGCACACAGACGTGGACGACAGCAGACCGGCTGGAGAGAAGCATCAAATCAAACGTGTGTCATCATCAGTGCTGCTAAGATAATCCCCGGACAGATAATGATCAATTTAATATTTATAACTTCTATCAAGTCCAGCAGTGGAGAGTGATTTTGACACCAGGAGGTCTGCGACAGAATATCTTCCAAAGTCAAAGCGTGTCAGGAGTTAAACAAGCACACCACACCGTTAGCCGTCACCGCCAGAGGTGCTCTCCAGCGCACACAGACATGAGAGACCCAACACACCTGAGAGACCCACAACGGCTGCTCATCTTCATCTACATCAAACGTCACCTGTGTTAGAAGGCTTTGTTACACAATCCTACTTTCTGGAGGGTAAACATGCAAAGTCATTCACGCATTGTTATCAAACAGGGAGGCAAGTCTTTCTCGGGTTTTAATTTCAGAGCCCAAAGGTGTTTTCAGACCAAGAACAAAGCAGATTTCTGTCCTCCAGTCACTTTGGTGAGTTCTGGACTCACAAATATTCACTACACATTCACCGATAAATCAGCCTCGATCGGTATCGGCCTTGATTTCCTTGATTTTGGGGGTCGGTGATCGGCCAGTCCTTATATGGGTCAATGACAAAAAGAGGGTGGTAAAAAGAGGCAAAAACAGCAAAGAGTAGCAATAAAACTTGGTTTGAGGTGGTAGAAACTGCCAAAAAATATAACAAAATTGGTTTTTAAATTGGGATAAAACCTGGAAATACTCAACAAATAGAGAAAAATGGTGGCAAAAAGAGTGAAAAGTGTCAAAAAATAACAAAAACTAGCAAGTAAAATTTTGGAGGAAACTTTACCAAAATCATACAATGGTAAAAAAGTGATAAAAAAAAACAGTGAAAACTGATTTAAAAAATGGCCCAAGTCAATAAAAATGGCAAGAAAGTTGGGATCACACTTTGACGATAGTGGGTTTGTTGCAAAAAATGGCCTAAAAGTGGCAAAAATGGGTAAAAACAGCAAGAAAATGGCAAGGAGTGAACCTGAAAAATAATGAAAGGGTTTTTTTTAAAAATGGTCCAAAAGTGGCAAAAAAGAAGTGAAAAGTGACTAAAATGGACAAAAAGCTGTTATAAGTTGTAGTCGAAGTTGGTTGTTGTGCTGTTATTAATTTAGCTGCTCATGTCTTGAAATGTGTTTGTTTAAAAGCAGAGAAGATAAGAATCGCACAACAAGTCGCTATTGCAATATAGGAAATAAAAATTGCAATTAGGCTTTTTGTGCAAATTGTTCAGCCCTAGTTTCCATTTTTTTCCAGTTCTGCTCCGGAAAAAGTTTCCTGTTTACACTGAGGTTTAAAATCTGAATTTAAGCTTGTTGAGAAACCAACTTACAAAGTCCTTGTTTTGTAACTTCATCAAAAACAAACCTCCCACAATTCTCAGCCAGGGAGATTTACATAATCAAGACCATCTAACACAAAAACCAAACATGCAGGAGATTATTTTTGCAGCTGAAACTAAGAATACGGCTTTCAGGTCATTGTGTTTAAAGTTTATTCAATTAGATCACATGAAAAGTGAAGTTTCGTGGAGAAAACGTGGTTATAATCTGCATGAGTCTGAGGGAAACTGTAACCTGTGAGGCAACAAAGTGCTTTAGAAATGAAAGCTACAACAGGTAAAGAAAGAGTAAAACACCTCTGTATCTTGAAATTGTGCAGCTTTGGGATTTCTAACGCAAAGAGCATCAATGTAGGAAACAACAATTAATCGTTTGACTTCAGTTTTGAGGATTCCAGGAACATGTAGCATTTCCAGTATGCCAAGAAATTACTCCACAATGATTAAAATACCAGTGATTTTTAAGTATTTAACAGTTTAGGGGATGAATTGACCTAAGACCTCACAGTCTTTTGTGGCTTAATCTTTTGCTTTGCTATTGGTCTGAACCCACCTTTGGATGATTTACAAATACTGATCAGATTTAATGTCGAGGCTGAAATTAAGTGTATGACACCAAATAGAAGGTCTTTGTTACCTGTAACGACTCAATACGAGCCTGCAGCTGCAGACGATCCTCCAGGTCTTGACATCGCTCTTCCAGGCTCAGTATCTGCTCCTGGAGCTGGTTCCTCTCCAGCTCCAGCTCCTCCACCACCGATCGCAAACCATCTGGAGTCATCAGAGACGGGGAAAAGCGTTACAGATGAGCCACGAGGAGAAAAAAGACAATCACAAAGAAAGAAAGAAAGAAAGAAACTAACACTACAACTCGACAAGGGAAGGGAACAGTTTTTGCATTGCAACTTGCAGTACTGTGCTGTAACTGTAGGGCTCTCATTATTTATGCAGCAGACAAACTACTACGTAAATATAAAACTTAAAAAAGTCTGTTCATCGTGGTTTGTTTTGACTCATACTTCAAATTGTGAAAGCTCAACAGCCTGTGCAAATTGCTCCTGAAGGAACAGAAGCCGACAAATTGGCGGATTATTGAAGGGCAGTAAATAATCCTCCAAGACGCATTAAGCATCATTTATAGAAAAGTCACAGAGGAGAGGTTTTATGCTGAATTTCATGTAATGCAAACTCTTACAAAAGAAGCATGACAACTCTATAAAGTCTGAAGTACCTGTGAGATTTTGAGGAAAGTACTAGGGCTGAACGATTTTAGAAAAAGATCTAATTGCGTTTTTCCTGGCAGATATTGCGATTTTCAATTTGATTCACGATTTTCTTCAAATTAAGCCTCAGTGAAGTTTTCACAATGTACAATAACATTTACAAACTCCACAGAAAATTACATCAAACCATTAAAACACCAAAAGCTTTTACTCTAAAGCAGTAAGAATTGTTTCTGACTTTTAGATACAAGGTCAATATTTTAAGTAAAAGTGGAATTTTTAAGAAGTAAAGATGAAGTCCTGAGACAAAAAGTCCATATTTGAGATAAAAGTTTAAGTTTGTAGAAAAAAAAATAAAAAAAAAATAAGAAATTCATTTAACATTGTGGGGAAAAAAGTCTAAACTTTCACATTAAAGGTCAAAATTTTAAGATAAAGACAGAAATCTAAGATAAAAAGTCACATTTTTGAGGTAAAACATCAACATTTTGAAATAAAGGCAATTTTTGAGTTAGGATTTCTTCACTAGATTTTTCAATTCTATGTTTTGTGAAAACAACTGAAGTACAAAAAGAGCGATCTTTGACTTTTAACTTTTAAAAAATGATATGGTGCAAAATATTCTTAACTGTGCACAGTTATAAAAGATACAGAAAATACAAAACATTAAAAAACGAAAGTTAAATAAGTGGTAATAAGAAAAACAAAATTTAAAAACCCCAAGAAAAAAAAGGATCTTTCTCAAAGAATCGCAACTTTGGTGATTACATGATCGCAATGTCTGAAATTGCAATTCCAATCAGAAAACTATAAATCGTTCAGCCCTAGAAAACACTGTGGAGGAAATGTCTAATTAAACTTCATATGAGCCACATTTGTATGACAAAGCAAGAAAAATATCTTATTTTGAGATATTAAAAGACAAAAAGGAGCCTGAAAGAGGGTTTGAAGAATTTTTTTCACAATAAAAACAAATCATTCGTCATTTTTGTGCTTTGATATCTTGACATAAGACATTTTCCACGAGTTGACGAGTGAATGTGGCTCATGTTGAGTCTAAAAAGACAGTTTTTAGTTGAAAATATGACATAAACACTTCCAAAGATGTTAATTTTTGCAGTGTAACTCTACAGGTGTTTCTAAAAAACAGTTACAGCACGACTAACAGAGGGGTAAAAGTGGGTAAAAATCTTCAGAGAGGGGGAAAAGTAGGAATTTACAATCATGGGACACAAAGTCTAAGATAGAGATCTCCTGTCAGGATCTGCTAATCAACAAGATGATTTTAAAACAGGTTTATTCGTTAAAAACAAGCAGAGAAATTCACACTAAAGGGTTCAAAGTCTCAACCAAAAAGTACATCAGCTTGTTTCCAGGTTTTGATTTTTGTTTTCTTGTGCAGTTTTAGTAATCGTCAGGATGTTTGCTGATGTATTTGTTGGTTTCTTGAAAAGCAAGGTGAGAGGAAATGCAGAAAAAGAAGATGAGCATGCAAACAATGAAAAAAAAATAAAAACTTACCACACATGATCTGGACACCTACATTCATAATGTCTCACAAAAATTCAGCAAACTGATCCCAACAAGACACTAGCCAGCTTAACCAGCATGCACGTGTCCAACGGAAAAACTGATGGGAATGCAAACTGATGAATAAGTGAGCAACTTTCCACGAAACTATCCCAGTTTTTGTTTTAATGAACACGAGTCGTTCAGGTTTAAGTTCTGCTCCCAAAAAAAGTAGCCAAATAAAGATAACCCATGACAAATGTTTGAGATACGCCCGGGTTAGAGGACAATAAAACACACAAACCCACCAACAGCCACAATCCAACACTCAGTAAATAAAAAGTTTGGAGTGTTATGGTGAAAACTCAACCCAAAGGCAACTGAAGTCTCCCAAAGGAATGTGCAGGTGACCGTGTGCATGCCGGTGTAAACTGTCTAGCGGGTTTCACACCTGTGTCAGGAGAACTGTACTCGGGCCACCAACCTCCCATGTTCTCTCCCTCCATCGGGGTTGTGCTCTCCGAGGTGCTCCGAGGGTCCTGGAACGGGGCCTGCCCGTCAAATTCAAAGTCCTCCTGCAGGGAGAGGGGGTGTCGAGTTAAAGCAGGGGTGTCTGAACTTTTTTCAAAAAGGGCCATACACTGCAAAAAAGGTTAAAGGTTTAAGAGTTAAGAGTTAAAGGTGTTTGGTTTTCCTTTGTTATTGTGTTTAATTTTCCATATTTCAATCAAAAAATGTAAGTAAGTAATGCAAAGGTTGCTTTAAAGCCTCAGTGTGCTTTCTTATAATTGCGGAGAGCGTCTGTATTTTTAATCCTGTGTGAATCAACCATGTTTGTTATTTGTAAAGTAAATATTCCAAGGTGAAGCACCAATATTTTTAGACACACATAGGTCCAGTCCGAGTCAGCGTCTCTGTAATTTTGGGTCGTAATAACGGTCCCTGCAGTTTGTTCAACCAGACGGAGCGAAGACAGCCTGGCAGTTAAGGTCGTACTCCATGAAGTTTGCCCTCGCGTGTGCAGCCCTGGTTTGAGTCCAGCCTGTGGCCACTTTCCCGCTCTCGCCCCCTTTCCTTTACTATCCACTGTTATCCTCTGTTGCATTAAAGGCATGAAAAAGCCCCAAGAATATATCTTAAAAAAATCATTCAGTCAAAAGAAGGTTCTCAAAGAACTTTTAATAAACATGAGCTGGAGGAAGACTTGCTACATACCCCTATGTCATCGGTAAGTAGGCTAAAAATACAACACTGCAAAAAAGGGAGTCCGAATAAAAAATAAAAATACTAAATTTGATGGAAAAATATCTTAAAACTAGTGAAATGATCTGTCCGTGCAGCAAGATAATTTCACTTGACTACAAATCTTGAAATAAGACTGATAAATCTAAAAACAAGATGACCTTGATAAGTATTCTCAGATTTTAAAACAAGAAGAAAATGCTCATTTTTAAATTAAAATACTTGAAAACAAACTTCCTGAAGAAGAATTTTAAGTGAAATATCCTGAATTTGAGCAACAGAATGTAATTTCATGCTTCTTATATTCTTAATTTTAGCAAATAGAATGAAAAATATCACTTTTTTGAGTCAAAACTACTCAGAATTAGAGAAGTATGATTAAGATAATTCTTTATTTTTGAGCATGGGTTTGTAAAATTCTTAGCTGTTTGCTAAATTAACTGTGTCTTAAAAAGATGTTTTTTTTGTGTTATTCTTAAATCAAGCAACTAGAGGTGGAGCTAAATCTTGTGAAATTACATGTGAGAAAAACAAAGTAACTTGTTTTAACAGTTATCCACTCATTTTAGGATTCTCAGACTAATTAAGACAAAATTGAAACGTTGATGCTTTTTTTTTAGCTCTATTATAATTTTAAATGCTAAAAATAAGTTTAAAAAAAACATTAAAACAAGGTATTGCATTGAGCATGTTTTAAAGTAAAACTTTAAATCTTGGCAAGTGCAAGAGTATTTGCAGTGAAATGTAGATTCATTCAGAGAGTTTGACAACTATTTTTGTTTATATTTCTACAATAATAGATGAGGTTTGACACCCTAAACCCCCTCGTTCACCTACCTGCAGGCTTCGTTGAGCTGGAGCTGTCAGCTTCTTGGCCCTGTGCTGACCGAGCCCCCGACTTTGAGCCAGCTCCTCCTCCAACTCCTGCTGCCGAGAGGCCAGTGCTGGATCGGAGCAGCCAGGAAAGAACCAGTCATCCTCAATCAGTTTTGTGCCACAGGGAAAGGGGGACGATTGGTTGGATTGAGGATGTATTTATGGAGGGAGGGGAGGTGGAAATGGGTAAGACGGAAGGAAGGATGGAGGCATGATAGAATACATTTTGGAGGACAGGATGGCAGAGATGGAGAGGAGAGAGGAGTGTGATGGAAAAGATGGTGGTGGTGGCGAAATAGGGGATGAGGCACTTCTAACACAAAAAACGGATTTTCAAACACAGAGAACATCCGAACGGTGAAAGCAACAACAGAGACAGGCTGTGAGAAGAATGGAGACAGGCTGAGAGAAGTATGGAGAAAGCAAGTTACTCGAACTACAGATACGTTTGCACACTTTTCTCTTTGGACCTGGAAACACTTGAAAAGCAACATCACGGTCAGCCATGCACATCTAACTCAGCGCACAGCAAAGGATGACAACATTCAAACACGTAGGAGAAGGAAGTAAAAGTGGCTGTGGGATGAAAGAGAGCGCTCATTTTCATGAGTCACCATCGTTTCTCTTCAGCGGGGAGTTATTTAGAGTAACACGGGGCAGGTGCAGATCTGAGAAGGGTTCGTTCACAGGTTTAATTTTTTTTCTTTCACTTTTCATTTAGCAGCAAAAAGGATGCAAGCAGGGAAAAGGCCAGATCGATCAGGTTGAACAAAAACATGTTCCCATCTGTTTTGTGCCGACAGGCTGATTTTGTTTGAGGTGGAGGGGTGGGGAGAGCTCAAAGCAGAGGGTGGGGGTGGGGGGCAGAAAGAGGAAAAGGAGTTCAGTGGGTTAAGCAGCGTCAAGTGTGTCAGCAGGGATCAGCAAGAAACTGGCTCAGGACAAAAGGAAGTTTACGATGAGAGTTAAAGTATTAGATATCAGCTAGAACATGCAGCTAATCAGGAAACACATGAACCTGAAGCAGAGCCAGCGTTGCTCTAACTGCGCAGATATTAGTATGACTCATAAAGCTCCAACTATGATTCCTCTGGCATGATAAATCTAAAATAAAACCTGCTTTTTTTAGGGGTTTCTCCTCTTTAGTTTGCTGAGGAACAGGGTCAGGAAGCTTAGACCCAAGACTGATAAGAATAAAACTTCAAGTAATTAACTCTGGGCTGAGATTGTTTCAAGTGTCTGACAACATTTCATAAAATAAAACAAACATTTCCTGTTAAGTTGGATGCTTTTCCAAACTAAAACAAATTCAAATACTCATTTCAAAGCCACCAGTTTCCAATGATAAGTGTTAAAGGTGTAACGCTGCAGGAGATGTTTGGTTTTCCTTTGTTATTGTGTTTAATTTTCTACATTTCGATCAAGTGATGTAAGTAAGTAATGCAAAGGTTGCTTTAAAGCCTCAGTGTGCAAAAATCAGCAACTAAAGCCCTATTTGCACAGGATTAGTTTCACTTCAGGACCTCTGGTACTTTGTTTTAATTGCGGAGAGCGTCTGTGTTTTTAATCCTGTGTGAATCAACCATGTCGGTTATTTGTAAAGTAAATATTCCAAGGTAAAGCACCAAAAATATTTTGAGACACACATAGGTCCAGTCCGAGTCGGCTTCTCTGTAATTTTGGGTCGTAACAACGGTCCCTGCAGTTTTTTTTCGTTCGTTTTCTGCTCGAAAATCAATCAGACGGAGCGAAGACAGCCTGGCGGTTAAGGTCGTACTCCATGAAGTTTGCCCTCGCACGTGCAGCCCAGGTTTGAGTCCAGCCTGTGGCCACTTTCCCGCTCTCGCCCCCTTTCCTACACTATCCACTGTTATCCTGTGTTGCATCAAAGGCACGAAAAAGCCCCATAAATATATCTTTAAAAAAATCATTCAGTCAAAAGAAGGTTTTCACTGAATTTTTAATAAACATGAGCTGGAGGAAGACTTGTTACGTAACCCTGTGTCATCGGTAAATAGGCTAAAAATATAACAAACTACAGCGAGATATTTAGACAGCTCCGTGACATGAGAGATCTGAAAACACGGGGCCTAAAATACGAATTTGAGTCGCGACAGGTCGGCACAGATGCGCTGCCTCAGAGCACATGATCATGTTGATGATAAAATCAAAATCAAATTGTTGGGAAAATGCAGCAGAGTAAAAGAAGAACAACACTTCCTTTACAGAGACTGAAAGACTGAAGCGCTTCTGGTTGCTTTGCTAACTCTCTTGTGAACTGATTGTTGACTATTGTATACATTTTAAGATAACTGAATTAATTTTGCACACCTAAAAGTGACTGAATGTACTGCTGGTTTTGTGCTGCAGAGTGAGGCGCTGCCGTTAAAGCATGATGAGTCTGTGCAGCGTTTTCTATCAGAAACATCAGTGACATCGAGTGATTTACAGGCTTCAATTTTCCAAAAACTGATCTCAGAGGGTGATTTTGAAATTATCAGCGGTCCCTATGCAAAACTAATCCCATGCATATCATACTTAGGTGGATGCACTTTGATTGATTACGACTAAAAACTGAAAACTCTGCTCATCTGGCTTTCATTTTAACATCTGTGCTTAAAGCTACAGTGAAGAATTCTCTGTTTCCGTCTCAATCTTAGAAAGACTTATCACCTAACCTTCGCCTGAATGAATAAAAGCTTGTTTTTCTTTCTTTAAGCTGTGGAAATATATCAATCTGTAGATCACCTGGTCTGACATCTACCCCCTCTAAGCAGGTACAGGCATTTAAAGTGTGTTATTGAAAGTTTGAACTTTGTTGCTTTTGGTCTCATTTGCTTTCGTAGATCCTAAAGAGGCATCGGTGAAACTTTTTGGCCATTTCCTACCTGGAAAAAAACTCCTGACAGGAGCTTTAAGTGGCTGGATTATGCAAATCATCAAAGGGTGAAACTCTCTGATGGACTGTGTTTTTAAAATTTTGCAGCAAAGAAACCAAAAGCAAAAGTTTTTAGAGTATTAATATGAAGTCTTATTAAAAAAATCACTTGTAGTAAATGTTATCGCTCCCCTTAAAGCCACATCAGCACACCAATAATCGAGCCCTAATTACAGCATTTCTAGAGACTCAAAATCAAAAGCAATTAAGTGATTGATCCCCAGATTTGTTAGACCTGAAATGACCCAAATAGGTTTGATTGAGTTCACAAACTCAAACTTAAAGAGGCGACAGAAGAAAGAGGGGTTTATCATCCCTGTTAGTAGATGAGGTTAAATTAAAAAACACTCTTGCGACAAATTGACTCGAGTGCTCATTCAGAAAAGTGTTAATCACTGAGGGCTTTAAGCTTCGGAGTCTGACACGTAGTTCATTAATGTCTACTTCACTTCAGCGAGTAAGTAATTACTCATTTCTGTGAGTCCAATTCTGGAAAGTTTCAGGAGGATGTTGGTGAATGAGGCACACAGAGAGTCAACCGTGTTTTTGCAAAAAGAAAACCTGTTCCTGGAGTTAGTGCTGATCTATCCATCCCATCAGAAAAAGCAGAAACAGAAACGTTTGATCTTATTTGAAGATGTTATTCTGGTAAATTATTCCAAAGTGTTTTAGTGTGGTCACACCAGAAACCGATGTGGAGAAAACACAAGAGGACAGGAGAACAGAAAGGAGTGGAAAAGAAGAGGAACAACACAGAAGAGGAAGAGGAGGAGGGGAACAAAACGCAGACCCTGAAGTGCAGCCTGGCCCTGTGCTACCTGCAGCTCGACCCCCCCCCCAGGGGTTAAAATCAGGGGAGCTGGGGGTGGCACAGCGAGCAGGAGCTGCACTGGAGGTTTGGAGGAGCCTGCATGCACAAAACTGATGGGAAACTGTTCTGTGTGGCTGCTCCCATCCCTGGAGCAGGGGCTGGAGAGGGAGAGTGTGAGGGAGGGGGGCGGAGGTCCATGAGATGGGAGGCACCACAGGGGGTAATGCTCCCCGCAAACAATGGTGAGGAAGGCAGGGAGAGGGGGGGGGAGAAATTAAGAGAAAGAAAGTGATGTTGAGTCAGACAACAGAGGAGACGTGTTCAACAGTAAAACACAAACTGATCGATCTCTGATAAAATAAAAACATGGTGCTGGTGATGGTGAGAGTAAGCAGATTGAAAACAACACATCCTGATTTAAGACCAGTGTTTCTCAAATATTATCCTGTTAAACTGCAAAAAAAAGAAGTTTTCAAGTCTTGTTAGACTTCACACGAGTCACGTTTGTCCAATAAGTCCTGAAAAAGTCTTGTTTAAGATATTAAACGGCTAAAAAGAGTGAAAAAAATCTGCCAATAGAAATATCCCAATTGAACGTTACATCATCATGTGGGTCAATGACAAAAAGAGGGTCTAAAAACTTATTTTTTAAAAGTTCTTTGAAAATGGATAAAAACATATTTCTGAGAGAAGGATTATGTTTTCTAACAGATTTCAGTAGTTGACCAACATTTCAAAGTTTTTAGGTTCATTATTTTTCAGTATTTTTAATTTGAGCACCCAAAAATGTCAGGTGGAGCAACCAAATATATGAAAATATATTTATATGTTCCTGTTATTTTTTCCGAGTGAAATTATTGGCAAGTATCTCTCAAGTGTCTGTAGTGACTCATACATTTTCATTTTGTGTGTTTCATTTCTTTTATTTGTGAATAAGATGAATAATTTTATATTAAAATAACATTTCACATTATTACATTGGTTGTTCCACCTGACATGGAAATTGTTCCAGTCACCAATGAAGTGAAAAAACCTTTTTTATCAGTATTTCAGAGAAATCTACAAACTTTTCCACTTGGTCACAAATGTCATTTGGGCTCCTCTGGCTGATGCAGTTTCCTGTTTCCTGTTTTATTCTCTTCACTTTAAAATAAAAGTCTAATGTTACGGTTGCACCACCCTGACATTTGACAAGGTGAAAATTACGGGACAAAAGTTTTTCACATTTCTCAACAGCTTTAAAATTCTTTT
>RPOG01007299.1:2586-18954 GCA_008086565.1 Thalassoma bifasciatum
TTGGCTCTTTCCCGAAGTTTCTTATATCCCCGATAAAAACTACTCACGAACGGCAGCTGTCAACTATCGTAAAACGAAACTTATATCGCGGTTTTTAACGTCCAATAACTAATGAGAAACTAACTTCTCAGAAAAAAAAACACCTGAACACCATGCAGCCAGATGACATCATCATACTACCTTAGCGTAAGGATGAGAGAAACGTTTCTACGAGGTATCGTAATTTTTTAAAGTTTTCCCGGCTCATATCTGGAATACATGGGGAGGCGGGGCTTATGACCTATACTGCAGCCAGACACCAGGGGGCGGGGCTTATGACCTATACTGCAGCCAGACACCAGGGGGCGGGGCATCTGCTGGAGGCTTCAGTTTGAGCCGAACGTCATTACGTCCACTCATTATTCAGTCTATGGCAGAAACATGAGCTCGTCTGTCTGTGAAGTTTGGAGTCAGCGTTTCTCTGCGTGTTTCTGACCTGAGAGCGGCTGCAGGAACAGCTTTGCTCTGACAGCCTGTCTCTCCCCTCAGAGTCTCTCTTGTGTGGAGAGAAAACTCTGAGTCTTACGTAAACGCAGGAATAAGTCTCCCGCTTCACTTCACTAGTCTTGTTTACGCAGAGATGAGAGCGGGACGGGGCAGAAGTCTCCCTCAGCAGCTGGGAAACTGACAGAGAGAAGTTCAGAGCGCGGCTGACGGCGTAAAGAGCAGGCAGGGGGGTTAATATTTGAAAAGTTGGAAGTAGACTTATGCAACAGTAAACCCTCCTCCAGCAGCAGCTCTCCCCTCCTACGCCTCACCTGGAACATTACATGTGGGCGATGCCTAATTGCTCAGTCGTCATGTAACAACTTAAACTGTTCTTTCAGCCTCAGCGTTCAGGGACGGAAACGTTTCCTGCTGACATTTACGGAGAACTGGGTTATGTCACCGGGATTATGTGCGTTTGAAAATATTCGTTCACCCAGTGAGAGCTGGTTTGATAAAAATGTAGGTCAGGAGATATTTAAATGAGACAAATAAGGTTTGAAGAGGAGAGTTTGCAGAAACGTCACAACTCAGAGAGGATCATATTCAAACAGATTTATGTCTCTGCAGCTGCTCAGACGTTTAATAATTCCTTTCAATTAACATCTTTGTCAGATCAGATGATTAAACAAAGACTTAAGTCAGAGATAAAACATTCCAATCTAAAAAAATCACAGAGTGTTGAATGTTGAGTGTTGATGTGCAGTTATTCCTCAGTGTGATGCAGTTTTTCTGATGTGATGTTTCTTTGCTGCCACCTGTTGGTTGCTGCAGTCATTACAGTTTTTTCAGATTATTATTTCTCTTGCATTTTTGCATCCATTTAAAAGAAAGACAGTTAAAAGGACCTTTTCATTTAGAAGCACATCTCAGCAAGTTGAAAAAATATATAAAATTGAAAAACTGGCTTTGTTGAGATTTATTTTTTGATCATGATGAGTCGAAATTTCAACTTTTTATATCAAAATTTTAATTTATTTCTGGTTTTGACTGTAATTACTCAATTTTTTAAACTTTTTGTTTCTCAAAGTTTTGATTTTTTACTGCAAAACTTTGACGAAATCATCCCATACTTTCGACATTATCTAAAAAAAACTGGGCTTTCTCTTAAAATTATGACTTGGTGTTTTATAATTTTTGACATTAATCTCAAAATATTGTGTTTATTTCTCAAATTTTCAACGTCATCCAATAAAATTGCACATTAGTATCCAAAATTTGTTCTTTCCGTCATAAAAATTACTTTTTTAATCCCAAATTTGACTATTTTCATTTAATTTTTAACTTCATTTTTATTCTTTTTTGGGTTTTTTTCTTATTGTTCTGACATTATAATCTCAAATTTGAACTTTATCCTAATTTATGACTTTTTATCCAAAAAGAAATAACTGAATCATCCAATAACTTCAACCTTTTTTTTAAAATTTCAACTTTTTATCTCATGATTTCAAAATTTTATCTTAAAATTTCCATTTTTTTATCTCCAAATTTGGACTTAATCTTAAAATTTTGACTTGGTGTTTTCTAATTTTTAACTCAAAATTTTGTTGTTACTTCCTTGAAATTGCAGCTTTTATATTTTATTTATAAAATTCATTTTTTGTTTCAAGATCTTGACATAATTATATCATTATAATGACCTAACATGGACCAAAATAAGTTCTTGACAAAGCCACGTTTTCATTTAAATTCTTTTTCTCACCAGTGGAAATGGGCTCTTATAATTTTATAATTGTTAGTGCAGGACAGTGTGTCAATCAAAGCTCTAATGTGATAAATTTTCTTTTCTTTTACAGCAAAGTGTTGAAGAATATGAGCCACGTTTCCCCACAAGGTAAGAACAACAATATGTTTACTTTTCTGGTTATTAATGAAACTGAAATCAGGGTTGAAGTCCAGAGAACTCACACAGATTATTGTCAGATTATTTCTGGAGAGTTTTGTCGTCTGGTTCAGGTTTTTTGTGGGTAGGAAACAGGTTTTTCTGGTTGGACATTGAAACTGGAGGGTTTGAAGATCGGGGCTGATTTTTTTTTTCCTGAAGTCCAAACACACAAACACACAACCAACAAGAAACATCTTTTATTTTGTTTTGTTTTAAGGTTTTTTATGTTCCCCTTCTTTTCCTTATTCCCTCTTAAAGTCGTGATAATAAGTTGATTTGAAAGTTTCCTTACATTAAGAAAAACAAAAACCTTCCTGATTTTATTTTAAGGTTATTGTTTGGTTTAGTCTCTGTTTTAGTTTCTGTTTTTATTTATAAAATTCAATTTTTATTTCAAGATCTTGACTTTATTTTAAGGTTATTGTTTGGTTTAGTTTCTGTTTTAGTTTCTGTTTTTATTTATAAAATTCATTTTTTATTTCAAGATCTTGACTTTATTTTAAGGTTATTGTTTGGTTTAGTTTCTGTTTTAGTTTCTGTTTTTATTTATAAAATTCATATTTTATTTCAAGATCTTGACATAATTATATCATTATAATGACTAAATATGAAACTGGAGGGTTTGAAGATCGGGGCTGATTTTTTTTTTTCCTGAAGTCCAAACACACAAACACACAACCAACAAGAAACATCTTTGATTTTGTTTTGAGTTGTTTTAAGGTTTTTTATGTTCCCCTTCTTTTCCTTATTCCCTCTTAAAGTCGTGATAATAAGTTGATTTGAAAGTTTCCTTACATACAGAAAAACAGAAACCTTCCCGACTTTATTTCAAGGTTATTGTTTGGTTTAGTTTCTGTTTTAGTTTCTGTTTTAGTTACTTTAAGTTTGCTTTCTGTTTCCTTGGAGCAGCTTTAACCCCCCCCAAGCTTTTCCTCCTGCTAACGCACTCATCCACACGACCCCCCCTCAGCTCACCTGCTTCAAACCCTCACATTCACATTTTACGACAAGATCAACCTTTATTTAAGACTTAAAGAAGCAAAAGTTTGGGGATTTCTGCTCTGACTGTGTATCTTCATTCATGAGCAGATTGTTGTTGTTTCTGTTTTATTTTAGTGTAAAAAAAGCTTCATTCAGATTAAAAAACAAGATTTATGTAACAGCACAGTCCCAGAGGATCAAACAGAGTCTTTAAAACACAAACGTAGTGACTCCCACTGGTTTCTGAGGAGGTGTTTTAAAGTCCAATATGGAGCTGGCTGTTTTTGAAACGCTGACTCAGAGAAACGCCTCGTTTCCACGTCTGTTTGTGTGGACGCAGGTCGACAGGAAGTACATTTATTCCTCTGGGAATCTCTGAACACAAAAACAAAAACTCCTCCTCTATCAAATATTTCAGCTCAGGGAGTTTAATTCATGAAGAAATCAGAGCAAAACCAAAACTGTTTGTATCTAAAAAGAATGGAGAAAAGTCCGGTAAAGAAACGGCAAGAACTGTATTTAAAGGTCAGACTCAGTCGAAGTAAAAGACTCGAAATTTTTAAAAAAAGTCAAAGTTGAACTATTTGTGTCAAAATCTTGTCCCTTTCTTCCTAAAATAAACTTTTAAATTAACTTTTACTTTTTATCTCATAGATTTGACTTAATGTCTCATGATTTTGACTTTTTGGTCTCATTATTTCAATTTTATTTTATCTCAAATATTTCTTTATTTGCTTGATTTTAATGAATATTCTCAAAATCTTGACTTTTTATCTGTTTGCTTTAACTTCTTTCACAAACTGTCAACTTATTATCTCTAACTTTTCATTCATATAAAAAAAATTGACTGGTATTTTAATTTTGATTTTTTTTATTTTATCAGAATTTAGTATTTATCTCTCAATATTGCCACATTTTATCTGAAAATTTGGACTTTTTGACTAAAAAAAACACACTGGATTATAATTATCTAAGTCTTCATCCAAACATTTGTATTCTTTATCTCAAAATTTTGCCTTTTTATCTCTGAATTTTAAGTTTGCATCTCATTATTTTGTGTTAATTTCTCATAATTTTCCATTTAAGTCTTAAAATTGTGACTTTTCATAACAAAATTTCAACTTTTATCCCAAATTTTTTCACATAATGTTCAATTGGTTTCTCAAAATCTAGATTTTTTGAACCCAAAATATCCACTTTTTATCCTGAAATTATGACTTTTTATCTAAAAAGAAGACACACAGAATGTTTCTAAGTCTCTATCTCCAGATTTCAGTCTTAATCTAAGAATATTGAACTTCTATCTGCAGGTTTCAGATTTTTTTTCCATCTTAAAATTTGGGATCTTTATCTCAAAATTTCAACTTTTATCCCAAATATGTTGATGCTTAATCGCGACAGTTTGGCTTTTTATCTTAGAATTTGTTTTTTTATCGTAAAATTTTAACCTCTAATGTGAAAGTTTGGACTTTTCTCATGGACTTCTCAAAATTTGGATTTCTTTATCTCAACATTTTACCTTTTCACCTCAAAAATATTGACTTCTATTTCAACATTTTGACTTTTTGACTCAGATTTTTGTCTTGGTTGCTCAAAATTTCCACGTTTTATCTCAAAAATGTGACCTTTAACCTGAAAACAACCCACCCAGGCCTGTGTGTAAAGGTCAGCCTGAGTGGAGGTGTTAGACTCCTGGTTTGTGTCTGAGGACAGATGTTGTGTTTGCTGCTGTTTCTCCTCCTGAGCCGTTCCTCCTCCTGGAAGCTTCTCCTTCTCTCTGTCCACAGTGCCACAGAGGGAAAATTGATTTCGACAGTGTGAGGACAAACAGACAGACTCACAGACTCAGCGATGCGATAGGACAGGCACCGAGCCGCTGACCTTTCCTCCATCCTCCCCCTCTCCTCCTCCTCCTCCCGCTAACCTCCTGCTTACGGCAATAAACTCTCCCTGAGCCGATCAATGCGAGACAGAGACTTGATCTGAACCTTTTCCTCCTCCTCCTCTTCTTAAATCCTGCCTCTCTGGCTGGTTTCCTCTCTGGAGCACTTGTGAAGAGTCGGTGCCGTCACCTCGAGCCGAACCTCGGACTCTGTGCCATCCGCGTATTTATAATCAACATAATGGACCTTTTCCCTGAGGACATGTATCTTTTGCTTGTCTTTCATGCATGTACATTTCTTTTCTATATCTCTGGAGATTATAACTCTCCACCAAACGGACCAGATTTTCACAAATGTGCACTCCATCCGAATGACAACGTACAGGACATGTGAACCAGGGTGTGAAATTAAAGGTTTGATCCTAAAGAGGATTTTCATAATGTAAAAATGACATACAAATCAATATTTTACTGGCTCTTTCAGTATTTAACACTAAGTTTACCTTTTCATGCTGTGAGGTTTTGTATCCTCTGAGAAAAGAGGCAATGTATCACGAGTAGTGAACAGCTAATGTAAATGTTTAAAGTTTTAAAGAGCGGAGACAATGTCACAGGAATGTTTACTGTACATAAACGCACCGAGGTGTTCGTCCTGCAGTATCTAACATCACTTCTTTCAAAAATGCACCTTACGGAATAGTAGTTTCTATATCTGACTTTGTGTGAACAAACTTACTGTTACACTGACTGTACTGTACTTTAAGACTCAAACTCTGGACTCGTTCTCTGGAGTGAAGCTGTGCTCAGACTCACAAACACGCTGCTCGGTTTCCTCTGATTATTCTGGTTTTATTGAGGCTGAATGAGGTCTCGCTCCACGCTGACTAACACGCCACGTTCTGAGTCAGAGGATTCATTCATGCACAAAAACGCCAAATACTTGCTGCCTTTAGCATCTCCAGTGTGAGAATTTGAAGTTTTCCCATCCTGCTTTGTGTTTGTTTGCTTCTGAACAAAATATTCAATGAGTCTGTGAAACAATTTCGAGCCAGTGTCTTTATTTGGAGCTGGAATAAATGCACTTAAATACTCGTTTTGCACCGTTTATGCTGGATGGCTTTTGTGGTGCGACCAGGGAGTGACTCAGTTATCTAATTATTCTTCCCTGTTTTGAAAATTACAATTTATTGTGCGACTATTTTTACATAGAACATGGGCAACACGGAAAAAAATCAAAAAATACACAAAGACACTAACATTAGTATGGAAAATAATTTGGTGGTAGTTTTCAACAGTTTGTCTCTTTAAATAATATTATGGCCCTTTTCCACTGACTCGTCTTGGCCCTACTCTACTCGCCTCTACTCGGTTTGTGTTGCATTTCCATTAGCGCGGTACTACGCGGCAGACGCCAGTTTTTAGTACCTACTCTACCCTGGTTCCAAGCGAGTAAAGCTGATACTAAAAGGTGACGTGGACGGACTGCCGGTCACTCATTGGTCAGAGAATGTTGTCTCTGCAGCTTCTGACTCTGAACAAATCACTTACAAGAGGCAAAGGAATAAGTCAGCGACGGGTTTTTAATGACATTTAAACCTGACGGCACAGAACCAGACTGAATGAAGACAAAATACAGCCCTAAAATGCTCCTTCATGATTCCTAAATAAGTTAAAAGTCCTTTATAAACTAAAAAGAAGTTAACAGCAAAGATAGTTCAGTTTAAAGAGTCTTTTAAATTAAATCAAAGTTGATCGGTGCAGGAGCGATCTGTCTGCCACGAGAGTCTTTAAGCACCAATCAGTCCATTAATCCACAGGGAACCAAAAAGGAAAAACCAGTTCAAAGAAGAATGATTGATCAACAAAAAATCTCTGCTATACCAGGCCCAAAAATCAAAAATTAAAGTGACCTCACTGGATCCAGGGAAGAGTTGATGTCAGGAAGCAGCTCCTTCGTTTTCCTCCGCGTGCAGCAGCACGAGGCTGTTGTGTACCTCCGTTGTCATGACGACCGACATTGAGCCTCTGTATTACTTTAAAGAAATCTTTTGAAAGTTTTTTTTTCCCTTTAAAGACCACGGTGGCACATATGTTAGTACAAAATGATGTTTGTGTGGCGTTATAGATGAACATGCACGCACTTCTGCGCAGCACTTTAGCGCAGCTGTGTTATAAGATCCACGCCCACCGTGAGTCTGTAGTCGGGCTAGAGGAAAAGATAACCAAACAGTGTAGAGTGGAGTAGGGCTGGAATTGTATAGTGGAAAAGGGCCATTATTGTGTGATTAATTTTAGGTTTAGATAATTCTTTATTGTCTAATGAGAATTATTTTTTCACAGACAGTCATATCACCAGAACATAGAACATGGGCAACACAGAAAACAATAAAAAAATACATGAGATTTTCAGCTTATTTTCCACACTGATTTTACCGTCTTCGTGCATTTTTTCCCAAATACAATCTTTTGGCCACTAAGATTGTTTCTTGTTCAACAGTTTCTCTCTTTATTTGAGCTGAAAACATCCGCTGCAAAAACTGTATCTGATATTCTGACACATTTCAGGTAATAAAAATTTTACACTGTCTGTGATTAGAAAATTGCAGCAGGACTTATTGAGATTTAATCTAATTTGCATTGAATTTCCCGGCCCTTTAAGAAGTGCAGTGATCGATGACTTTTAAAGGTTATTTATAGTTGCATCAGCATCAGTAAACTGCTGCAAATGCAGGAGAGAGAAGCTGCAGCTGAGCTCGGTGCACACGACCTTTAAAAGCTTTTTTCCTTCACAGCCGCTTAAATCTTTTCTCCATCCAGCCGTGAACTGGCGCCTCCTGCTGCGAGCTAATACTTTAAATGCTGATGACTTTCTGGCTCGATGAGATTCAAATGAGGCATTTTTCACGAAGCAGGGGTCACACTGTGCAGGTTTATCCAGGGTTCAGATCAGATTTAAGGCAGAGACTCTGCAGCCTCGTTCAGCCTCGTTCAGCCTTTCTCGTACTGTTGACTTTGACATTAAAGAATTTTACAACCACAGTGAAAAACAAACATCATGTTAAAGAGGAAACGCAGTGTGTGTGAGTGTGTATGTGACTTTCTCTGTGTGCTAAATAAAGATGCTAGTGCCTGTTTTTACCAATCATCCTTCGTCTACTAACTGTTAAAACCATAGACTGTATAATCCGAATCACAAAAACTGCTCCCCCTGGTGGCTGGCTGCAGTATAGGTCAAAATCTCCATCTCCCCATTTATTCCAGATGAGAGGTAGTAAAACTTTAAAACGTTATTGCACCTCATAGAAATGTTTCTCACATCCTTACGCTGCCGTGATATGAAAGTGTTATTTGGCTGCGTTGTGTTCAAGTCCTTTTTTTTCTGAGGAGATGGGCTTTCGTTAGTTATTCGATGTTACAAACTGAGTTATAAGTTTCGTTTTACGATGATTGACAGCTGCCATTCGTTAGTAGTTTTTATCAGAGATATAAGAAACTTCTGCAAAGAGAGCCAAACAAATATGTTAGTTGCTTTTTGTGACCCGGCTCCACCCAAATTCTCCACTGCACAGACTCAAAGCTATAAAATGACGAAAGGTGGAGCCACACTGTCCATTCTATGTACAGTCTATGGATGATAAAAACAAAAGTGTTTCTTTTTTCTAAATGAAAACGTACGTACACAGTCTGTCAGATGGGAAATGTGTTTATAGATTCAACCATCAGGCCACAAACTCACAAAACTCGACAACTTTTTTTTCTAAATTTGGGTCTTACAGGGTCAAAACTGTTTCTTTGCCTCAGATTTTTCTGCTTTATCTTATATAACAAGAGAAAAAATCTGATTATTTCATTTGATCAACGTTTAAGTGTGTTAACACTGCAAAAACTAGAATCTAAGGAAGTGTTTGTCTTTTTGAGTCAGAATTGTTTTTTTAATCTTGGTATGAGCCACATCAAACTGACAAGTCCAGAAAATATCTTATTTCAAGTTATTTAGAGACAAAAATGAGGTCTAAATTGCTTGCAACAGGTCTGAAAAATTTGCCAATGGGATAAGAAAAATTTGCTTGTCAAGTTTCTTGGAATTAGAATGAAACTTATTTCTTACCTCAGATTTCCAAACATCACTTTTTTCTTGAAACAACTTGAAATAAGACATTTCTCTGGACTGCTCTGGTAAATATAGCTCATATCAAGCTTTAAAGGTGTTTTTTTTTAACTAAAAATAAGATATAATCACTTGATTAGAGATCAGTTTTTGCAGTGGTAAGCTAGTATAAATCAATGTCCTTCGCCCTTTTCCTCCATCTTTACTTTCCAGTCATAAGTCGTGTGTGAACAACAAGTGTTTCTTCTTTCTTCACTAAAATACGTCCAAGTTTTGACGTTCATTCCTGCAGAGATAGCACACCAACCTCCTGTGGCCAAATGTACTCCTGCATCAACTGATGCGCTTTTATTTTGAAGGATTTTGTTGTAAAACTTCATATTGTACAGAGAAATTATGGACATGCATGCTTTGAGGACACCAACAGGTGTAACACTGACGGCCTCAAATGTGTGGTGAGTTTCTACTTTGAAGAGTATGAAATAAATTTATTCAGAAGGAAACTTATTTTGTTCAGTTGTTTTCTTTTATTATCTGAAGAAGATAGAAAAGCAGCATGTGGTTCATGTTTTGTCTGTACATGAGCTCTTGAAGGAAATTGTTTCTCCACCTGCGTCTTCACCTCCTAACAGGAAATCATCCTCTCGCTTTTCATATTTGACGTCATAAACATCCAGATCTGAGTCACTTTCCTTCATAACCTTCGTCCGTGTTGCATGTGCAGCGAGTTTGTTCTAGTTGTAGTTTTGCTGCCTCCCACCCGCCCTGACCTCCATGCCCCCACTGGCCTCCTCCTCCTCCTCCTCCTCCTCCTGCTGCTGTTCCTGCTGCTAACAAAGGTATTTTTTAACTCCACTCTTTGTGTGGTTTTAAAGCTGTGATCGTTTTCTTTTTTTATAAAATGAGTCTGATGAACGCTGACCGTCTCTGCCTTTCAGCACGGGGCCTGATTACGCCCGTTTTTGAGCGACCAAAACGCATCGTAAGTGACCGAGTGTTGGTCTTCGTGCAGCTTTTACCTCTTTCACGTCTTTGTGGTTAAAAGCTGCTTCACTGTCACGTTGGATTTGGGTGTTGTGGCGTTTGTTTCTTTTGGTGGTTTTCATTCTGAACTCTTGAGTTTCATTTTGTTGCATGTTTCAGCATCATGTTCAACTTTCCTGCTCTTTTTTCTGCACGACTCATCAAACTTTTATTCCCATCATCCTGTTTTGTCAGATGTTTCATCCTGTGTCATCTATGATGTGAAGTAGGGCTGCACAGTACTCTAAAAAATAATATTACGATATTTTAAAAGTTAGAGCTGAAAAACAAACAGAAAGCTTGTTCTGACTGAAGACAAAGCTGAATGAGCACAGATCTGGAAGAAATCATGGAAATTTTTACAAATATTAGTGAAATATTTAGAAATCATACTTCAAGATTCATAAATCTTGACTTGATATTTAGAAATCTTTACTAAATATTGAGAAATCTTAGTGAAATATTTAGAAATCATACCTCAAGTTTTAGAAATCTTAACTGATTTTAGAAATCATTTAGAAATCATTGTAAAGTATTAAATTATCTGAGCTTAATATTGAGAAATCTTACATAAATATTTAGAAATTGTGCCTCAAGATCTAGGAATCTTGACTAAATATTAAGAAATCGTAACTTAATATGTAGAAATCTTAGCTAATTTTAGAAATCATTGAGAATTATTTATAAATAATTGCAAAATATTTAGATATTAAAACTTAATATTTAGAAATCTTAGATAAATATTCAGAAATAGTACCCCAAGATCTAGAAATCTTGACTGAATATTTAGAAATCTTGACTTAATGTTAAGAAATCGTAACTTAATATGTAGAAATCTTGGCTAAATTTTTCGAAATCTTAACTGATCTTAGAAATCATTGAGAATTATTTGAAAATCATTGCAAAAATATTTAGATATCAAAGCTAAATATTGAGAAATCTTACATAAATATTTAGAAATTGTGCCTCAAGATCTAGAAATCTTCACTTAATGTTTAGAAATCTTGGTGAAATATTCAGAAATCTTGGCACAAGTCGTAGAAATCTTAGATAAATATTCAGAAATAATTGCGAATTATCTAGATCAGTGATTCCCAACCTGTGGGTCGTGGCCCCCTGGTGGGCCGTGGAGGCACTGCAAGTGGGCCGCCAAATCATTTCCAAAAAACTATTATTTTTGTCAGGAGCTGTTTTTTAAAGGTACAAATATGGTCTTAAGAATATTAAAATGACCCGAAATGTAATTTTAAAAATGTTATTATACCTAAAATTTAAAAAACAGCTTTTAGCCTAAAATGTAATAACGGCAAAAGGAAAAGTTATCAGCTCCTGTTTCATCATTGACTTATGATATTTTGGGTTTTATTACTTATTTTTAAACACTTCTGGCTCAGAACTTTAGTTACATTATCAACCATTTACTACATTTCTGGTAACTGTTGCACTGTTTTTATGACATTTCAGGTCTTTGTTACAAATTGGGCTCTAACTAGGCAATATATATTATATAGCCTTCATATTTATGGGGTCAGAGGCTGGTAAGAGGTGGGCCACAAACATTTAGTGAGACGTAAAAGTGGGCCCCAAGATGGAAAAGGTTGGGAACTGCTGATCTAGATATCAAAGCTAAATATTTAGAAACCTTAAATAAATATTCAGTTTTAGCTTAATAGAAACGTAACTTAGTATTTAAAATCAGGACATGTATTTATAACATTTAACATTTAACATTTAGATTTAAAAAATCAAAATTTTATATATTTGGCAAAAATATTTCACAAATATTTCTCTAAATCTGCATAAAAAGTGATGTTTCAGGGCTAAATGTGGAGAAATGTTGTTATTTTTAGTGTGTGCAAACTTTATAATCCGCGTTACTGAATGTAAATATTGTGCAGCCCCACTTCGCAGTTTTATACATGATTTCTTCCACTCGTAAAAATCTGTCTCTGTGTTTCCTCGCAGCAATAATCCACCCAACATGCCCGCTGTGGAGGCTCCGCCCAAACCGCCCCTTTCTGATGACGAGGAGGTTCAGGAGGTGAAGGACGCTCTGCTGGACGAAGCTCAGTACGACTCTTTGGAGAAGGCGCTGAGCTGCACCGGGAGAGTTTACTGAGCCGGAACTCGACTCTGAAGCTGTGATTCAACTCTGATATTACAATAATGTGACCTGCAAATGAACTGCAGCGCTGAATGTTACATTAGTGGAGAGAAAATCTAATGTAAATAAAAGATAGATGTGATTTAAAGCTGATTTTTGAGCACATGCAGAGATGGACGGCTGTGACGTTATTTCCCCTCCAGAGCCTCGTGATGTGCAGCAAATGCAAACTATGTCTCAGCATTTCAGACCTTATGTGTGCAGAAATTGCGCATTTAAAACACAAAAAGATATAAAATTTCCAGTAGTCTCATCAGTATCAGCTGTTAGAGGGAGGCTGACGTTTAATCATGTTTCTCTCGTGGCTTCACCTGATGTATGATCTGCTGATTCAAACACTGTCACACACGTCCAGAGATCAGAAAGTCTTTTATTTTTTATGATATGAAACAGATTTAGCTCTAAAAGAAGCTGAAACACACGAGAAAAGATAGAGTAATGAATGTGGAGTGAATTTTTAGCGAAGTAACTGCGTCTGCTACGTCAACGTTTATAATCAGAGAATCTTCTGTTCTGCACACACAGTGTCACACAGTTATAATGTACTGTAATAGCTCTCAGATTTTATTGATTTGATGTTTGATTGATTTAAGTTTTTAAGATCTTGAAGTTTCATTTACAAATGAATAATTGAATCAATGAGAGAAACACTTCATGGTTCACGTTCATGACTGTTGTGGTTATAAAACAGGAGACTGATGGTTACACTGATGGAGGTTTTATGACTTTAAAACATTTACTTTTTTAATCTTTTTTATATGCTTACATGTCCCTTAGATTTCTGCCTCCACCCTCATTCTTGAAGGTTACAAGGAGCCACATTTGTATTCCTGAAAAACATCAAAATGTAAACAAATGGGAATGATTTTGAAGCATAGACTGTAAAAAAAAAAAAAAAAAAAAAAAAAAAAAAAAAAAGAGACATCCTCACACTCAGCACAATGTGAGGTCGCGGCAGAAACTGCTCCCCCTGGTGGCTGGATGCAGTATAGGTAAAAACTCCCTCCATTCATTCAAATGGGGCTGTGGTCAAACTTTAGAAAACAAAAACACCTCATAGAAATATTTCTCACATCCGTTTGCTGCATTGATATGAAGATATTATTAGGCTTCATTGTGTTCAACTCCTCTTTTTTTTTTTTTAATTACGTTTTCGTCAGTTATTCAAGATTTAAAACAGGTATCACAATGATTGACTGCTGTTGTCATATAGTTCTTTCAGGGACAGTCAAGGTACATCAGATCAAGATACATTTCACTGAAAAAAATAAAATTTACTTCTAATTTTTCTTCCTAATTTTGGTGTTTTGTCTTGAATCAATCTTTCTTTAAGCACTTCTCTCAGACTGGTGTTTCCAGCTCTTACATTTGCACTTGTTGAAGGACTCCAGATGGCTGTGAGCAGATTTTAGAATATGAAATTAAATTTAAAACCTGTATCAGTGTAACTCTGAGTAATGAATGTGATGAAAATGTGATGACTGAGAGTAAAACCTGTATCATTGTGTGATTTGATGAAGAAAAAGAAGTTTTCAGTTTAATTTTGAGAATAAAGAATCAAGTATGAACCCAAGTTTGGCGTTATGTCTATGATTGATTTTAATGCTGGGATCTTAGTACGGAATATTTTCACTCTGTCCGATCAGGAGACCAATCAATGTGGAGTGAGACACATAAGTCTGATGCTTTAATTGGTAAAGTGGTCCCATTGTGCCTTGACCTTTGACCTTCATGTGCGACGGCCAGTGGATATCAGACAATTTTCAACTGCAAACAGATCAACAGGAATGCAAATGCCAAAACACAACAGAGATATAGCCGCAACAGAAGTGAAACAAGTTCAACTTCAGCTGTTTCCTCTTGGACTGTTATTCGATCAGATTGGACAATACAACGGACACAGAAAAGTAAGTAAAACATTGTTTTCTTTTTTAAAGGGACTGTGAGGAGTTTCTAAGTGATCTTAAAAAAAGTTTCACCTCTAGATAAATGCCTGATCATAATCCACAACTTAAAATGTGATTTAAGTGATCACCAGCACTGAAATAGGTTGTTTTGAAATGCTAGTTCCTAATGGTGGAAATAGGAGTTGAACTGTCTGGCAGAAAAGGGACAGAAGGGAAGAATAAAGATAAACAGGAGAGTGATAGAGCACAAGTTAAAGGCTAAAACAGTCTCTAATGTGTTTGTGCTAATGTTGATTCCTGTCCACATGCAGCAGTTATTCTGCAGTGATCTGTTCAAACCTGAGAGTCTATCAATAAAATGAAGAGCCAGGTTACGTTTGCTCTGCTTGGTGAGGTTGGAGTTGGTAGATGAGCACTGGTAGGACCATAGACTGTATAAAACATGGACGTAGTCTCCGTGACGTCACCCGTCTGTTGCTGCAGCTCCGTTTTGAGGCTAAATGGCGGGTGCAGCCATATTGGAAATGGGAGAAGTGATGAGTGGCCCAAACTCACAGCTATTGGGCGCCCATCAGTCACGCGATCTAAGCTGTGGCTCTGATTGGGCGAGCTCTGGATCCTAATATCTTCCAAACGGCTGAATTAGAACAAAATTCACCCCCCTCACAGTGTGTGCCGTAAGCGAAATTAGCGATCCAGACGGGAGACGGAGTTTGTACCAGGCTTTAAATATGATAATTTCAGCTCTGAAAATGGCCTTTTTCCCGTCCACTTGTACAGGGCTTCAGGTGCTTTTGGAGCCAGCCTCAAGCTGTCACTGGAGGAACAGCAGCTTTTTAGCACTTCCGTGTTTTGTATTGTATTTTTTCAGACCGGAGGTTACCGCTTGGGTAGCACAGAACCAGGATATGCTAACGTTACAGACATGTCTCAGAACACTGGGCTAAGAGTAGCTAAGCTAAATGTAGTTGTTGTCACATTTCAAACAACGGCACTATGTAACTGTTGATAGATACATTACCTTCTCTAGTTGTATCCATTGACTCTATATAGAATGGACAGCGTGCTTTCGCCTGTCACCGTTCTATGATTTTGAAGCCAAAAAACCCCGTTTCTCTAGCCGCCATTGTGCAGCCAGAGTCTGCGCAGTAGAGAATTTCCGGTGGAGCAGAGTAAAAAAGAGAAATAAAAATATTTATTTCTTCCTCTTCAGAGGGTTTAGTCTCCTTTTGGCTCTTTCCTGAAGTTTCTTATATCCCCGATAAAAACTACTCATGAACGGCAGCTGTCAACTATCGCAAAACGAAACTTATATCGCGGTTTTTAACGTCCAATAACTAATGAGAAACTAACTTCTTAGAAAAAAAACACCTGAACACCATGCAGCCAGATGACATCATCATACTACCTTAGTGTAAGGATGAGAGAAACGTTTCTACCAGGTATCGTAATTTTTTAAAGTTTTCCCGGCTCATATCTGGAATACATGGGGAGGCGGGGCTTATGACCTATACTGCAGCCAGACACCAGGGGGCGGGGCTTATGACCTATACTGCAGCCAGACACCAGGGGGCGGGGCTTATGACCTATACTGCAGCCAGACACCAGGGGGCGGGGCTTATGACCTATACTGCAGCCAGACACCAGGGGGCGGGGCATCTGCTGGAGGCTTCAGTTTGAGCCGAATGTGAATTGAACAGATGCAAGTGTCAGTGCGACAGAGTCAAGAATAAAAACATCTTAAGATGTGTAAAACCAACTTTATTTATATTTGATAGAAGATACAGAAAGTAATGATGTGACCAGGTCAGTGTGGGGCCACATGTTTCTGACACTTTCTCAAACTCAGCTCAGCAGCAGCAGCAGGTCAGAGCTGCTCTCTCACTCTTTTTC
>RPOG01007301.1:0-18936 GCA_008086565.1 Thalassoma bifasciatum
GAGATCAGGTCCAATAGGGCAAAATGGAAGCTTCATAGTGAAATGATTCCTCGTAGCAATAGCTTCAGGGAGATGTGTAAAAGTCAGAAAATCAAGTTATTGGTGTCAGGGTTGTGTGTAAATGGTGACAGATAATAGCAATTTTTGGAGGTTTAGACCGAGCTCATTTTTACTCCCATTTCCTGAGGCGAGGAAAAACACAATTACTGCCTCCACCACAGAGGCAACAATCATTTCATGCTTTTTTTTCACACTTTAAACTGTCTAGCATACGAGCACATCCCCACACAACAGGTTATCTGGCATATTCTGCTGCTTGTTTCTAAGTATCAGCGCCTGTTTTACCTGTGGGAGGTTTTTTTCTGTACATCTGATGATGAATGGTTCGCTGTTGCCCTGAGAGATCTTTACTTGCAAGACACTGTATATCACATCAAAAGCAAACAAAACACAAACGCACGATCAAATCTACCAGGAATTGCACTGTAGGGTTCATGCATCATGCTATTTTAAGGCTCACACTTTTCAGACTGAACAAATAAAAGAAAATCCCGAGGGAGGAACCCGTATGAAATGTATCATAACAGCTGCTGCCTTTTTGCTTAGAGTAACTATTGTTTATCATCTGCACATTATAAATGAACAATAACCGCTGTTTAACATGCACTGTATAGCACGTTATCAACACGAGGACTCCCCAATGTCAGTCTTCAATGTCAGGACAAAATGTGCCACTTTTTCAGTGTGTGAGCATAGATTATAAACCTCATAAGAAGAATGTCCTCCTGGATCTTTTACTGCAACTTTGAAAGTACCTAAAACCACAAAACGCTCACAAAAACAGACATCACGTCTCTCTTTGTGGCAAAGTTGTGAGTTTTGGGTCCATCTATTCAGTCTTGAAGTCATCCACTTTGAAATTTTAGACGGTGCTTTTGGAGTTTTTTTGAATATCTAAAGCAGAAAAAAAGAAAAATCTTTTCACTGCAGTTTTTGAGACATTAGACATGAGGAGTTTTCAGTTTGATAAACAGATTAAAGCCAGATACTGAACTGCTTCCATCCAATTTGTGTGATGTGGTGGGAGCTTTTGAAATGTTGGCAATTTGGTTAAAAAAAAAAATCTTGTCTGCAGTGACAAACTGGAGAGTACTTAGGCGTGATTATTGTGTTGTTGACAGCACTTTACGACGCAATTGCAACTTGATGCATCATATTTCGAGGTCGATCTTTCGTTTCAATAATGTACAATTGCGCTTTTCTGGTGTTGCCGTTATGACAAGTATTGCGCATAACTTGAGTAAAATCTTGTCCCGCGAGATTCAATTTGTGAGAAGACGAACATTTTAGGAGCTTTTCATGGGTGTTACTGCTGTTGTTGCTGACGTTGCTGTGTTTAATATGAATGCCACAGTCCGTATGTAAGCAGCGACCATGTACTGGAGACTTCTGGGAGAGGATTGTGGCTGAGGAGTTCACAGAGGCGTCCATTGTTCACATCTGGTGGCATATTTTTGCATAAAAAAGTGTTTTTGTTGCACTTTTGATAAGGTTCAAAATTCAAAACTTACAAAAATATCATCCCATGAGAGTTTAAAAACATTTCGGGGTTCCTAGTAACATTTTTATTACAGTATCTGCCTCTGACCAAGGACAATGTTCTGTATTGGGAGCAATATTGGCGAAATATCAGGGCTTTAAACCAGAATTTTTTTTTCCCCTCACTCCAAACGGAAACAGTGTTTTAAAGTTTTCGGTTTTGGGTTCTTGGCTAGAACTAAAGAGTTTCGTTCCTGAACCGGTTAATATCGTTCCATGTCAGCCATAGTTGGTAGGTTTAACATTAGCACTTTCAAATGTGCGGTTATTTCTCACAACAAACACAACAATTCACCAGGCGTTGTGCATTATCAGGGGTTGACTTTAGGGTCAATTTACCACTGAGCCAGGATCTCCTGATAAATTTACATATGACAAAAGAGTTAAAACAAATTATCTTAACTTATCTATACTCAATTTACTAGTCTGTATTTATCAGCAAATTTAGCAAACCACTAAATTATTACCTGTGTCGTATCCTAGCCAACTCCAGCGAACTCGCCGATGTGACTGAAATTTCCTCTGCCTCTTGTTTGCATTTTAAGCCACCTTGCCCGGCCTTTGACCTATACACAGATGTTTTAAAAATAGTTTACCAGTAAAATACTCTGCCCGATGGCCAGCATGGATTTGCATGCGTTTAGGCTAAATGACCAACATGACAGACATTTCCAGAACCCCCCCCCCAAAAAAAATGTCATAATTAATTGGTTTCCATTGTTTCAAAGTTCTGGAACACAAAAATTTCGATATTTTCTAGTTTTCATTTTCGTCCCGTGAACCATTTCAGCTTGGAAAATTTGTCAGGATTTTTTTTTTCATGCCAGGATCAGGATTTGGATTTTTATCAGGATTTTAATTCATATACAGACAATTTGTAGCACCCAATTATGTCTCATTCTGTACTCTGAACTATTCTTTTGCACCATTTTCTGTCTTTTTCTGCACTATTTTATAACTTTTATCTGGCCTTGTGTACTCTAATATGTCTTTTCTTATGTCAGATTTAAGAGTTGTTGAGTTTCTGCAGAATGTAAAGAGCTTTAACTTCATACAAGCTAACTAAATTTAGTTTAGTGAGGCATTACTGGTTAATCCTGACTTTGAACATGCTTGGTGTAAAGACATTGTCCTTCTTCACTTATCCCTGTTATCATCTTCATCATCATCAATCTCTCCTCTAACACAATGAAACTGTGGGGCAGCCTGAACAGATTAAAGGAGGATATTTGAAGCTGTCTGATTCAGAACAATCTCCAGCATCAGTCTCACTTCCTTATCAGTGTTTCAATTTGTTGACGTGCAGACATTTAAAGCCGTCCTGCAGAGATGGGAGTCCTTTGAAGGTCTCCTGTTTCAGACTCCTCTGCTCGACATATGTGGCAATAGATCAAGCACCTGTTTCTGCCCGTCACATCTGCGCTCAAACCTCTGTTGCCCTTATCGGGCCGACAGTTACAGATGACCGGGCGTCCGGAGGCCGATGCAGATGATGAATGGATGAGTCGGCTCGGTGTGTTACTCGCTCCGTCTTTCAGTCTTCGGAGGAGCAGAGTGTGGAGTTATTATTAAACCTCCACATCTCTGAGGCTCTTCCAGCGGTTGAGGACACTCTGCTCTGATTAAATAAACCAAGGAGCATCACACATCCCCGCTCTCGCTTCATTTCCTGCACTTTCTTCTTCTCGCACTCGTCTTTGTCATAGTTTTCATGTTCTCTTTTCATTAGCCTTCTGCAAAGTGAGAGCTGGGCCTGGGATCTTCAGAGCTGGCGCGGCTCCACTTCTGCTGTCTTGACAAGAACTCAGAGAGAAGAGAGCTCAGGGAGAAACATTTACTCATTCTGTTTGCAGCAAAGGGGATGGGCTGCCTGCTTTTGCTCCCTTTGATTGTAATCCTATCTAGGCCAGCCCAAGACACTGGAGACCTCACTCCCTGAATCTTCATTTGCATGGATAAACAGGAGATAAGGTCCAGGAGTGGAGGATGTTTTTGCCTTTCAGCAAATTTGCTAAGTGATGCTATGCATTGTGTAAAAGCTTAAAGTAGATAAAAGTTGTTTTACTGTTATTTTGTTGCAGCTGAAGGGTGTAAATAACAATGGGTGTGAAGCTGTATACTTTTTCTTCTGCTTCTTTAAATGTTGTATTAGAACACATTGTGTTTTCAAGTTGCCTCTGGCTTAAATACCAACGAAGGGCGAGAAATACCCTTTAATGCACTCTGTACTCACAGCCCGGACTCTGTGGACTATCACAGCAAGTGGCGAATAAAAAAGCACACACACACACATCTCACATTTCACCCTGGGAAATGCAGTTTCCAATTCAGTTTCAGTGGGACAGCTCTGTTGAATTCTCCTTCAGTATATTTGTAAAACAGTTTGATTTGATTTGTTTGCAGTTTCGTAGCTTTCAATCAAATCAGAAACCAGAGCAGTGTGAAATGAAAGTGTGAATTATTCATAGATACACACTTAAGGATCACAAAAGACTTCTGCGGCTGTGGGTCTGCGTAGTCCTCCCACCACCGGCGTCAAAGCTCGTACATCTGCCTGACATGCTGATATTTGGGAAGCTTTTAAAGTCGGGTTTAGCCTCAGAAGGCCAAATCTTTCCAATATAACTGAGCTGAAAGTCTAAAGAAAGAGCAAATGCCACTGTGCATTCATTCTGCCTGCTGCTGCGTTGAAGATACGGAGAGGTCGGAGCAGCTTCCTCCTCTTTTCTACATTAAAGTCATTTAAAAAGTAATGAAGAGCAGATGCACGCAGGTCGGTCCCGCACGCAGCGAGCGGGGAGGATCACTGTAGAGTGGCTCCATAATTCATATGCAGCTCATAATATTTGCAGGGGAAGGGTCTTCTTAATGTGTCAGAGTTGTTCATCGTATTTGCCCTACTTACCCACAGCAAAGACGTGCGTTATATAACATTTCAAAGAGCTCACAATGGCATCACGTAATCCAGTGTCATCTGAAGAAGCCTTTAGGAAGACAGGAGCAGTTTTGGTACTTGTGGTGTCAGTCTGTTCTGGAGTATTTTCCTTCTTTCTCTCTGTCTGTCTCTCCTTCTGTGGGTTTATTTTCCACATTAAAGTAAATGAAATTCTATCTTAAAGCTTGGAATCAGCCTTGCATAGGTTCAGCAAACAGCCCGTTAAGTGCAGAGTGATTAAAATGCATATTTTATTTGCATTTTTTAGTATCAATTTACAGTCCATCACGCGCCTTATCTACCTCTCCTGAGTAATATCATGGTATAGCATTTATACGATCCCAACATTTTAACACTATCACTTTTATGGGCTTGTTTCAGTTTTATGGGCTTATTTTAGATAACACTGACAGCAACAACTCACACAGCCAACTTGCATGTTGGGTGATCATGACTGCAGGGACGTGTCTATATTTTTGTGACTAACAAACACAGAGGTGGCCGAGATATGTGGACACAGATACAAATCAACTGTTTTTCCTTTCTTTCTTTCTGACACAAAATATAGAGTGACAACATATTCTTGCTACTTGATTATTGGACTTTAAAAATAATGCTTGCAGTGTTGTACTACCGACTCCTCGACAAGAATAGCAGCTATTGGCTGTCGTAGAAGATACGATCAGATGACCTGTATTCGCCCCACAACAGAGAAATTTACAGAATGATAGCATCAAACAAGAAGGGGTATGGTGCAAACATTACAATAAGAATACACCAAATAGTATAATATAACAAGTAAAGCCTCGAAAAAAAATATGAATGTATATGTCCTAATACTTCTCCTTAGCTTGTGGGGAACATTGGGCCTAGCACTGTTTAGCATTTACATGCTACAAGTTGCTAAAAGCTGATTTTGCCTGTAAACAATGCAACCATGGTTACACATAGGAGCCTAGGACACACAAGGGAAACAAAAGTAGTAAACACACCACTGGAAATGTGACCAGTTGGGTGTCCATGACCAACAAGTGAGCCATAAAAAGAATTGATGGATTCCAAACGCAAACAGAAATGAAAAGAAAAAAGATATAGAAAAGAAGTACAAAGAAAAGGGAGCTGCTGCCAAGCAATACAAAGTTGGAAGAAAAAAGTTAAAAGTTAGAAAATAGAGATATAGGTTTGTAACATGTTATGTAAATGGACACAGTAGGAGAGAGAAACAGCATTTAATATCTTCAGATAATACACATCATAGTAGGCATCAATGTTTTCTTGTTATTTTTTGGTCAGTTGATTTGAAATCATTTTAAATTTCATTTTTATGGTGCAGCAGAGTGTTCAAATCATATTCATAGTAACTTTTTTTACACAATATCGTTCTTTTTTATTTAAAGAGAAACAATGGTTACGCCAATCGACATTTATCAGATTCACCAACTGACTTTGTCTTTCACTCAGGTGATTTATTATAGCTGTTTTTTTCTTCTCCACAATCATCTGGCAACTCCAGGACAGCATCTCTAACAAGTTAGGGACTCCTGAGTGATGTAAATATATTTTTGTTTTCAGAAAACTGGGTTGTGAAGTCCAATATCATCATTCATTTGTTGGATGATAAGAGTTTAGTGTGTCTTGTGTGTGGAAAGGTTAAAAGCAGACTGACCTAGTAGTTTGACTAAAGACAGGGATGAATGTGCCACAGTCAAGAAATAAGTAAGTAAAGGATTAAAACTCAGAAAAACAATTCTTTGTGGCTTTTAATCCTGATAAATCCTCATCAGTTCTGTCGATGAAAACAGTGTTACAAAGATGACTCCACTGACCCTCAACATTTCAACCATGATTGGATTTCTCTTCCTCTTAAAAATGTCTAAACTGTGTCCAAACGCATCACTGTCCTGCTGTGAGTCACAGCACCCTGAAATAAAGACAGAAGGAGAAGAAGAAAAAAAAAAAGAATGAAGTTCAAACTTGGGGAGTATTTTAGCTGCGTCTCTGAGAGCATTAAGGCATTAGTCCAAAGCTGAGTTGTGCTGGGTATCATGATCTCTGGAATAAAGAGATGAGGAAAACAGCTCAATAACATATTGACACCAGCCTTTAATGTGTGTCAGAGTACAAACAAGTGCTGCAGCTCAGCGGGGCCTGTTCCCTGCTGTGGCCCATGCTAAATGGGATGAGTTGACATTTTCGGCTTTAGTCTTTATTTTTTAATGCTTCTGACTTTATCGGAGAAATCTGTCATTCTTTTTTCTCTGTGTTGACAGAAATTTCACCATCTTTATGCAACACATTCCTACTGTAGTCTCTACAATAAGTTAATAGCTCTGTCTGAGCTTTGGAGCAGCTTTTAGCTTTTATCAACAGGTTTCGAAAATGTGAGATACATCATACATGATGACAAATCATGACAGATGCATCAGTGTTGTTCTTATATCGAGAGGGATGCAGCAATATGGCGAAAACCTCAGAGCACACACCAACACTATGATTCACTCAGCAACAACCAGAGTCCTTATGTGAACGTCATGTGGCCAGAATGTTCATTTAAACACATTACAGAGGGAGTATTGTGCTTTTTCAGTCTCTATACTGACTCTTTGGCAGTCTTACATAATTTGACATTTGGCTTGGTTGGTCACTCAGTTTATTTCTGTCTGAATTTAAATTTTAAAAAAAATCAGACACAATGAGAAGTTTCATTACTGTGGTACAGTAGTTTGATAGATGCCTTGATACGGTAATTTAAACATAAAAGATGCATTAGAACGCCAGCAAACTGCAAGAGCTTAACTCTTGGTGCATAGTAGTCACTACAGTGGACACCTATTTAAAACTTATTTACTCCTAAATTCAATGGGTCATGTGGTGGAAATTCATATTAGTACGTGTCAGGATATTTTTATTCTTCTTAGGGCCTTAAAAACTGTTTTCATTTTTTTTCCTGAACATATATATATTTTTAAAAGGTTATAGACAAACATTTGAGGGTGAAAAAGCTTATAAACTATAAATTATTCAGCGTTAAAATTGATGAAAGAGAGTTAAAATGTTTCACAAAGTATTAAAAAAAGGTTATTCGTGAAATTACAAAAAAAAAAAAAAAAAAAGTCATATTTGCATTAAGTTCACACTGTTTTATGTTGAATGCTCAATTATAAATATTTGGTATTTTGGAACACTTTTTTCATGCCTTAAGACAATTAAAAGCACTAAAGGGAAAAATCCTGACACTGACTTTCATAATTCATGCATCAGAGAGTTAAATTGAAACAATTGCTAATGTCTTTTAATTGGTTGCCAGCCTTTCCAGTGCTATAAAAAAAAATACGATTAAAAATATTTCCATTAACTACAACCCAACAGTCCATTTGACAAAAAAACAACAAACAAAAAAATTACATTCAATCTAATAAGTCCAAAAATCTGGCTCAACTATCACGATGAGCTAAGATGAGCACTCTAAATTAATCTCTTTTTAAAGGTTAAGCCCCTCCTCGTGGGCAACGACATTGCTAAATTTCTACCAAAACATTTCTATCTCTGTAGTTAGGACAGTTTAAAGCAATTCATTTTAAACACATTTAAAAGAATAATTGTCTCACTGTAACAGTCATTTTCTGCACCAAATACACGCAAAAACATTATAAGTTTTCGGTCATATGGCCACTTTTGGTCGCCATACATCCAGTTATATTGCATCTGTTGCGTTTGGTGAAGTACACAAATAAGAAAATGTATGTTTAAACAGTTTTTAAGTTTTTGAGTGAGTGTCCTTAAAAGCTGTCTTTGGTTTAGCTGCTGTCTCTTTAAGGCTCTTTGCTCTACAACCCCCTTTCCTCTGATTGGCCAGATTTCTCTACACCTTTAAGGGGCAGAGCTATGGGAAGGCATTTGTGTTTGAGGTCAGCCAATTTAATGAGTCACTTAATGATTAGAAGATTCTTATGCAATGACCTCATCATATCAGTAAGTTTCATGAAGACGACATGGTTATGAAAATACGAAAGTGTAGTTGTTTGAAAATCTCCCCACATTTAACCTTGAACAATCACGAGTAGAAACTGCCCATACTCACACAACTTTTCTTGAATAAAAAGATTAATTGAGAGTAAGAAAGGCTGTGTAATGGTGCTTCTTTAATTTGGACCTGAAAAGAGAAAAACACTTCAGCTTCAGGCATTAATTGCTGCTGAGAGCTGCCAATTAAGTTATCAGTTGGTATTCTTATTCTATATAACCTTATCTGAAGGACAGAAAAGCAGTTTGTTGAAGGGGAGGTCCACGTTTAAATTTAAAATGAAGTCGGGGGGAATTAAATTTGTGTAATCAGAAGCAGTTCATCAGCAGCCGCCGCCGCTCTGCTCTGTTTCTCTTCCTCATTTATCTCCTCTTCAGTCTCAAAACTCCTTCAAGTGCTTTTCTTCTGCCTCATTTTCCTCTGTCAGAGTGTTAGTTTGTCATTATGTGACATTGAAGTTGTGCCAATTTTACCACGGCGAAGAAATCCACCGAAAAAAAAAACCCTCCAAAGAGAAGAGTTCAGGCTTTAGTGTAACCTTGGCTGTCATTGTGGGTGTGAAAAGCCTTCCAGACAAACAATATATTTACATGTGAGAGACTGGGGTGTTAAATGTGTCCAATTCCTGTTACAAAAACTCAGTGATCAGTAGAATAAATCAAAAGCTCATTATGCACAGAGCGCTGAGCACTGCACTGAGCTGGGAAATGAGTTGTGCCGTTTCCTCGCCGGCTGCATGTACAGTTTAACAATTAGCCCCCCCAAAAAAAGCTCCATCTGCAGCCTGAACACCAAACGCCTATTTTCCCAGACATTTATGTCCTTGTGCTTTTCACCCTGGAGGTGAATGCTCATCGATATTGCTGCGTTTAAAACATTAATAACACACCTGGTCGACACATCAGTGGAGTGTTTTCTGGGAATGAACCTCAGAGTTCCTGCTGTGATGTACAACCGGGGAGAAATGTGTCCTTGTAATAAAATGAAGTGCATCTGCATTCACGGCTGTTTCCGCACTGTATAAGAGACAGGGGTGTGCTGTAACTCTTTTATTCACTCGCTTCTTCTGTCCACATAGCTGTTTTTCAAGATTACAGGGTGTTTGGGTTATTAAATTTAGGGTGTTTTATGTTTTGCGATACCCTCATCCTCTGGATTTTTCTGAAGCAAAACTAAAAAAAGGGCACACAGAGAGCATACATCCTCGCCAAGGCTTTGTTTGTGTCCTGTCGGCTATCATTATGAGTCCATGTGTCGGATCCACTCCAAACTTTAATGGGCTCTTCTTTGGCAAATGCTTCAACTCTCCTTCAGCACATTTCTTACAAATCTGGCCGGGAGATTTTCTGTAATTCTTCTGACAAATAAATGGCACCAAAAATATGTCCTCCCTGCCAAGGATAAAAAAATAGATAAATGAAACATTTTAAATACTTCTTAAGTGCTCTTCACATGATGAGAAACCTCCAAACACTGAAAGGAAGATTCCTCCTTTGGCAGAGGAGAGAAACTTTAACCAACTCTTTATTCTTTCCAAACTACTTATCTCCTCCAAGGCCAAAGAGATGTTACTACAGGGACAAGTTTACAAACTAATACATGCTGACTGTTTCTACTGATGAATATAGGATCTGTAAGTGAGAGCAAGCACAATCCACTCGTAGAGGACAAAAGCAGAATACTCCACCTGTAATCTAATCCCATGACCCAAAGGGCTTCTGCTGAACACTATTAAGCTCTTGAATTATCACTGTGAAGACATCCTAATAAAAGCAGCCGGGCTAACAGCCCAGATAAAGACAACTCAAAGTGGCATCTCAATTTATCAGTCACACTCTGAGCCTGAAAACAAGGAAGTATTGGCTCTAAAATACCCAAAACAAACAAAACTGCCTTCATTTGTTGGCCTGAAAAAAGCCTTTCACCTCCAGAAAGAATATTGTTTTCACAGGATAAGGGAAACAACTCAATTGGACCTTCACACAACAACTGAAGTAGCCCAATTCATATGAGACAGTTCTGCAGCTGCTTCATCAATTTTATGTAGAAATATTTTACCACCAGCAAAATGTAACAACTACCTGTTGAGTAAAAGTTTGGGTAATAGTTGGTAGTTTTGTTGAATGCCATGTTTGTGTCCAAGTTGACCTTCAGTACAATATAAACTTAAGAGTTTTTTTCCATACAAGAGAATACTGGATAAGCAGGTAGGCACCATGTTAAAATCGCTGCCTCATCCAACTCAGAAGAACCTATGTTCAGATTTAACAATGTGGCCTCCTTTGGCAACTGGCTTCAAAACTGTATAAGAAACAAATGGGTGACTTCACAGCAACTGCATCCATTAATTATAAAGTTAGTGGTTATAAACTTTTTTTTATTGCTGCAAAGTGGCATCTCAATACAGTAGCTCTCTCCTCCATTGTCTTCCCTCTACTTTTTTTCGTCTCTTTGCATTTGTACTCTGTCATTACTGTCGATATCTCATTTGTTGGCTATAGACACAAAACAGGTTACATTTGCAGTAGTGTTCTGACTATTTTGTGTTTCTGCATATGTCCGGGGATCCTATTTGTAGGCATAGTTGCATTCTTTACACATGAGATCAGCTTTTCAGCTGCCTGTGATATGTCGATGCTAACTGGTGCTAGGCCCAATGTTCCCTGTGACCTGAGGAGAAGGAGGCGAGGACAGCATGCTGGCACTGCAGTCCAAGCTGAAAAGAAATTACATTGACTTGTCCCAATAAGATGGACAAGCTAACAGTGCTAACCAAGGAGAAAAGGGGGTACTGGCTGGATAGCATCATGGTATTCGCAGAGAAATGGCCAAAGGAGCTAAAAATGGACTCCATCGCCATACTGAAAGGATTTCACTTTCTGTGGACGGACAGAACAAAGGAGAGAAAGACTGAACAAATTGGTGAAGAAGGCCAGCTCAGTTCTGGACTCTTTTGACCCTCTGGACCCTGAGGAGGTGGAGGGTGACATGAGAATAACAACCAAGCGATTGTCTTTGGTGGACAACATGTGTCACCCTTTTCCAGAGAGTTTTTACCTTTATGTTATCAGTCTGTGCTCATTTACTACTTGTATGCTATATTTTTAATAATGTTTCCTGTTGAATTGCCCTGTACATATCTTTTCTGGGTTACTTAGGGTACACTTATTGTAATTTTTGCTTATCTTTAACTTATCTTAGCCCCCAGGTTCCACCAGACCTGCACTTCCATCAGTCTAGGATGAGGTATGTTTTATTTTTAGTCAATGTGTCAAATTCTGCTTGCTCTTCTCTGTTGCATACAGTCTATATTACACCCAAACACAACAATAACAACAACAACCCACCTTTATAAAAAGCAAAGGGAAATTCTGAGTCACAATAACGCTGTTGGTTGGTGTTGGAAGATGAGAGAAAAACTGGTCGAACCGGGATCTAGTGAAAGTCTTGTGTTAGCCTCGCAGAGAAATGGCAAACAGGGCTTGGGAGCAGAGCATATGGATTTAAGGATCCACATTGACTAAAATTTTAAAGTTATATTGGGTGGTTTGCTATTCTCACAAAGTAAAAAACAATTCTACTTTCAAGGTACGAGTACTGCATCGTATGACGGCTTATAATAACCCAAACCCTGCCTCACTAGCCTTATAAAAGCACACAGCACATTCCTCTTTTGATTTTCTTTTCGATACCTCAATTCCACAATGACACACAGCTTTAATTTGGCCTAAGAGAAGTGAAGAGCCCAGCATAAAGGGTTATCAGAGTCAGAAAGAGGAGGCCTGATTGTTGCTAAAGACAGAAAATGTAGCTATCATCTCAAGAGGATTTAAGAGCACCTGGCCCTCCACTCTTCCAAGATGTGAGCAAATGACCCTTTTTCACATAAAGCCGAGGAGCCTGCTCATTGTGAGCAATTTCATTGAAAATGCTGCATAGTATTACCAGACAATTGGGTACGAGCTGAATCCGGGAAAGGTTATCAGGCAAGCCAAAACTGCGCCGTCCCATTTCGAACATTAATCATTCTGATTATTTCTCAACAAAGACTTTGGGTTGAAGACGAGGGTTTTGAGGGGGGATTTGTCTCTCATTAGTTGAGGAGAAATGATGTCTGCTGTGGAGGAAAAAAAAAAAAGCCTTTCTCTCTTGGTGAACCTGTATGAACGTCTGGACCGTGAAAATTGAGCAACAACAATAGTCCTCCTGCCAAAAACCCACATTTGTTCAGCTGCACAACATTGAGTGGGTGATTTCTGTCCATCTGTTCCCCAACACAGCCCCATATTCAAGCTAATCACCATGACTGCTATCATCAGCGCTGGACATTCGGAGGGATGATCTGTTGAACTCAAATGAATCACACACTTCATGTTCTTGCCTTTGTGAGCTATTTTAACAATGCAGCAGGTGTGGATGGGGTGAAGAGGCTAAAGGAAAGTGGACGACGCCACAGCAGCAGCAGCAGCAGTTTCTCTGAGGTCTAATTATGTCCCCATTCTCCCTGTTTGTTGGACAAACAGCCAAAGCAGATTGGATATTATTACATTTGTATGAAGGCAAATGAATACGCTCACATTTCAATATTCATGAATTGAAGAAGGCATATTGGGAATTTTAGCCCCAGTATCCTCTGGCACATTAAATGAATACTGACAGGGTTTAACATATGAACAGTTACATTGACTAAAGCTTGAAATGTTCCAACAAAATGTGCAGTTTTGAAGCATCAATATTTCGCTGTTCTTGCGTACAGCTAGGTCACTTAAAGTAAACAAAGTTACCCATACAGTGTTGGCCAAAATTATAAGGACACTTGTTATGTCTTATTTGTTCAATTGAACAGAGCAGTATTATCAGAGCCAGAATTGGGTTTTATTGTCAAGTATATTAACATGTAAAAGCAATTCAACTTACTGTATTGGTGCTACAATCATCCAGGAAACAACGCATCTAGCAACAACTTAGAAAATACAGAATGAGAAGTTTTAGGATATATGATTAACAGTTGAAAAAATAAAAATAAATCAATACTGTCATCCCGCTGTCAAGTCTCATGCTCATGCAAAGTCTTGCACATTCTCTCTGTTGCACATTTTAATTGCACCATTTAATTTAAATGTGTATTTTTTTTCTTTCTTCCTTTGGTACAATTTTTTTAATATTTCTAATATATCTAATTTGTGAAAACTTGATATCTATTTTTTATATATTTGATATTTAATGTTTATTCATACTTGTTTTTGCACAAAGAGAGCACAGTTAAAACAGAAGTCAAATTCCTTGTATGCTTTTTGAAGATACTTGATAATAAAACTGATTCTGATTCTTATATGAAATTGGATATATAAAAAAGTAGAGATTCAAAGAATATGAAAGAAAATAAAAGTGGATTACACATAATGTACAAAGGTGCAATATAGGGCCTATGCAATTGAAAGTATAGGGTTATCAATGTATTGCGCGAAAAGAAATCAGTGCCAGCATCTCAAACAGAGCATGTACACGGTGAGAAGAATCTTACCTGCACACCTCAGGGTCCTGGAGGCATATAGGTCATGGAAATGGTTGCAGCCAATCATCTTCTCAAATTATGGCAATAAATCAAATTAAATATCGATAGTGTCTTTCATATGCTCTATGAACCGTAGAATAGACCCATCATGAGATTTAGGCCATTTTCCTTGCTGAAAACAAACCAAGCCCTGCACAAAAGAAGCCAAATTAGCTGAGTAATCATAGTCAGGTGGTTAAAAAGAGAAGTCTCAGAACACAGCTGTGATTCATTTGAATGTGCAAGACTTATTTTGCTTATTTGGTGAGTAGTAACAGGAGGCTTTGTCCCTAAGACCACACCAACAAGTGGTATAGATTTAGGCCCCGTTTACATGACAGTGCAAAAAAATCGGGTAACATGGAAATGCTGAGGGATTGAAAACGGCGTTGTATTCATACCAGACCTGTATTTCACGATATATAACTATAGGAGCTGCTCACTCGACAACAGTTTAGAGGCTAAAGTTGAGGTGGGCTGATCATCTGGAGTATAAATTCAATGCTTCTTTGCTGTGTGCAGAAGTGGTGCGACATTTTATTGAAAGGCAGTCATTTTATTGTTACCGTTGTTGTCCAGTTTGTGCGTAGCAGTTTAAATTTCCTCTGTGAAAAAGTAAGTGTGCAAGTGGAGCATGAAGTCAGCATTTGCACTGAAAACTCTGCCTTGCTGTTTGCTCTGCAACGGTGGCCTCTGTGTTTCAGAAAAAAATCTACTCTGGAAGCAGTTCTTCATACATTTCCATTTCCATAACCTTTTGTTTCACCCTAAAACTGTTGTCCAACCATTGTAAAAGTCGTCTTGAAGGACATATTGCTCATGCCACACTTGCAAAGTGGATTCTTCAATCAGGTCCTTGTGTCAGCTGTTGGAACATGGTTAGCCTGGTGAGGTCAGCAACTATGATGATGTTTGTGCTGGACCATATCTGGTGTTTTATGAGGAGAAGCTTCCTTTTAACAGAAGCTAAAAGTGACAAATCAGAGTTCACAAAGTTCATTTGTTATAGTTAATAGTTAGAGATTATAATTTTATGTGTCTGTAAATTAATGCATGACTTTATTATTCTTCATCCTGCAAAAGCAAACCATGCCAAGAAAAGCAGGATTTAAAAGATCTGTATTTTTTGATTTCCGCAACTGATGAGACACATCTTGAACACGGTGGGTGGTGCTGCTTGTGTCGTCTTCATCCCTGCAAAAACACATAGACTCAGACATCAGCTAATTGTAAATTTATCTGTCATATTTGACTCTTTCGGTGTCCTGACATTTCTTATTGACTCAGATACCATCGGAGACACTCAGGGAGAAAAACTAATCAGGCATTTCTCGCTGTGAAAAAAGCAGATAGACAGCAGACACTGCTCCTTACCTCAGATTTTAAAAAAAAGGAATCAGACCACTCAGATGTCTGTGTGGTAAAAGAAAAAAACACTTTCAAAGAGGAAGAAAAAACCTTCCTCGACAGCCAGGGCCTGATTCCCTTTCAAATATCCTGTCTGACAGCACACATTATGCTATTGTTCCAACCCTTATCTGTCATTTGAATCGGTCTTTCTGTCATATTTTAATCCCCCTATCTGTTGCATGATGGCTAAATGGCTTCCTCCCCGCGGGTTTGATGTCACCGCTGCCCTTTAGAAACTGAATGAAACTTCCTAAACGCAGCTCAAACAGAGGGCACTATAAATCGAGATAGTGAGGACGGCTGACACGTTTGAGGCCTGTTGGCTTTCATCCTTTTTTGTGAATTCATCACATGTTCCTGAATATTGGCCTTTACAAAGCTGGAAACGTCACCTTATTACAGCCATCACACAGGATACTGCTTCATCTCTCGCTCAGTCACCTAGCTTTCAAGGCTAGCGCGCATTTAGCTCTGCCGATATGAATCATCAGAAATGGAAAGTGACCATTTCTTCGTGGTTGTTTTTGATCTCCGAAGCCTCTGTTGGGAAGTTGGTGCCAGTCAAAGTGACTAACAGTAACTGCTGCTGAAACAGACTCTGTTTGTTGTTTTCGATGAGTGTCACAAATGAGTGTCTGAATCAAGCAGAATGAGATGGATGACATGTATGAGGCAAAATCAGTGAAAAAGAGAGTAACACTTTGTCCACAGGGGGCGCCAGAATCAGCACATCCTGAGAGTTTGTCAGGATGAATGTTTTAAAGGGAACCCCGACTGTAAGGACAAAAAGTCATGAATATGCAAATTGTTTTTTCTTTAAAAAAAGTACAGTTTAAAACACAGTTTTTGTTTTACTGCCACAATGCATTCTGGGTTGATGATGTAGATTGGTTGCTTGGTGCCGAGCATCTGGATTTGGCCGTTTCCTCACTACTAGTCGCCATAAGTCACTAGGTTTCAGGAGCGAAAAAAACATAATAATGCCACATGTGGCTGCTTTTGGGTGCACTTTTCAGTCCAAAGGAAACAAGGAGACTGAGGTTAGTCTGCACAGCTTCCCAAAAGACAAGAAAAGAAGGAAGTTGTTGGAAATCGCTTGTGGACGTAAACAACTTCCGTTGGACCCGCGGCTATGTTCTGGCCACTTCTCCCAAGAAGCATTTGCTGCATTTAGCCGGCCCATGCTGATGAAAGAGCTGACAGGTGTGGGTCATTATAAACGGAGACTAAAGCCAAATGCTGTGCCGACTATTTTCCAACACAAACCCACAAAACTTCCTCTGGAAACCACTGAAGTCTGCTCCAGGACTTATATGATCCTGTATGAGATCGAGCCCGGTGCAACCATATGACGTCACTACCCAGACGTTATTGTGGCATAAACAACAATGGCGGCCTACAGGTGAAAATATTTTTTCAAATTTTATCCAAACTAAGATATTTTGAGAGATTTTATTATCGTTCTTATGTAGCTGGTAAAAACACTGATCATTTAGGAAAATGACGTTCTGGTAACCAGGGTTCCTTTGAACACTTTTCAAACTATCTCAGCGAGGTCCCACTTCACCTGATACCTCTTGAAATGTCTCCTTTTTGTTTTTCTTTCCGTTGTTTACTGATTTATTTTGTCACATCTAAAGTTCTGCTTCTTTCTTTGTTGCGTTTTCCCCACTGTATGGTCCCGTGCTTCACCCTCAAAGTCTTGAGGCCCTGTTCCTGATTCCTCTCACCCCTGGAGTATTTAGTCTCCGTCTCCTCATCTCACGTTTGTCTTTGTTCCCTGTCGTGGAGTGTGATTTATCTGCTCCCTTTTTTAACTCCACGCGATGACAGTAAGTCTTTTGTCTTCCCTCTGCTCTATCTCTTTTATCAGCAGTCTGCCTTTTGGGCCTTATCTACCTGTGTTGCTGTTTCTACATGTACACCAGAGCTGATGGTTAAGCCTCAGAGTGCTGTTAGTCAAACCCCGCTCAGCCCTAAGGAGCTTACTAAGTTTGCCGACATTAACTCTGTTCTTTTCAAACTTTCCTCCAGATAAACTTTTTGCACACAGTATTATCCCACGTCTTTACTGATTACTGGGATTATGATGATTATTGTGTGAATTAAAATAAAGTTAAGACTAATTGGCAAGGCGTGTATCTCCTATTCTACTAAGTTACAAGAAATGCTGCTTTATACCAATTCAGTCAGGACTGTTTAAGTAAAAAAAATAATTTATCCATCATTAATTGTCATGCTTAGTAGCATTGCAAAGAGTGAAAGTACACATGACTTGTAAAATCGAGCAAAGCAGAGGCTGGTGTGGTGTGTTGCAAAGCACATAGAGGCATCTTCTGTTGAGGACTTTACATGGATACTTAACTGTAAAATGGAAATTTCCCATCAGTTGAGGCAATACAATTTTTTTGAATAAATTACACCACCTTTTTTTCAGTTAAGGTTTCCCATATTTTTTCTTATCATACCAATTGAAAATTCTTGGATACCACGTAGATGGAATATTTTGATTTATTCCTACTTTACATAATGAATTCTAGCGTTTCAATTTACTTTTATGAGTTATTGGTATGCCTACTAAAGGTTTATGGTTTTGTCATCGTGAGTGAGGAGGGAGCACAGCGGACTCAGACATTGAGCTTTGGAACACGCCAGATGTCGGTGCTCGACGTGGCGCGGCTGCTGTTTACTGAAAATTTAGGAGCAGTTTTCTCAAGTTTGGCTTTTAATAATTTTCATTTTATTCAGAAGTATGGAAATCTTAGGGTTAGCTTGTTGGATTAGAATGGAGCAGCATTTTACTTTTTAGGTTATGCATGTTATCAAGTTGAGGCGGAAAAGTATAAGTTGGATTAATGCAAAATGAAGATTTGAAAACAGTTGAATTATCAAGTACATTTGACTCAATCAAGTTTGTTAATTTAACCTTCTGACGTAATTTCAAAGAACTTAATTCATTGAGGTGTTGCGATAAACGAGGGGGATTTGTATTTTTGACATTTGCACAGGTTGAATTTTAAGCATAAGCAGGAGATTGTTTATAAGAAATAAAACAAAGGATGTGTTTTTGAGTAAATACGCACCAAAATAGCCCATACTGATGATAGTTTGGGGTATGAGTAAAATCTAAAATGGTGTCATGGGACCTCATAGTGTATTATTAATCTGGAGGTAAAGAAATGCTGTGCCACCGTGCGTTCCTCTGAGCCAAAACGCATCCGATATTCAGTCAGTGTAAGGGGAAATTATTTGTTTACTGCACATCCCAAAGCAGAAACAGCGGTCTGGCTTTTGTGACCATTAAGACTCTGGACCTGGACGGAGGTGACGACAGGTGTGAACACTTGTTACGTCTGGACTCTGGCTGGATAATTGAATGCTGGCAGGCTGCAGACAGGTTCATGAGCTAAGTGA
>RPOG01007302.1:0-11077 GCA_008086565.1 Thalassoma bifasciatum
GAACACCAAATCAATGGCCACAGGAATTACATTTCTATTTCACTCTGTGCTGGTGAAAAAAAATATTTTTTTATAAACTCAGTTGGTTTCCATAGACACATATTTCCACTCAGCCTGATAGCATACAAGGCGTCACCTGCTTGTTAGTTCTTGTTGGTATTTCTGACTGTCACATCGTAAGATATTTAATAATAGTTACGTGGTATTCTGGCTGTGCTTGGTACAAAGTTGGAACCAGACAGAACAAACTGGTTTTACAGAAAATAAGCCCTATTTTGCTATCAAAGCTCCCAAAGTGTTCACTGATATGAATTCTTCGTTTTTTTTCATCTAATTTTGGCACATGGTGACTTTTGATTCAGCATTAGAGGAAGATCTCTGGTTCAACTCCAGTCATGGACCAAAAATTGGAAATCAGGCTGACAGAGGGAGAAAGCACAGTTTCCTGGGCACTGTGGGGGTGCCCTTGAGCAAGGCAGTATACCCCAAAATCCTCAGGGTGGTTGCTGATTGTGCATCTCTTTCACTCTGCACACAGTAAATACAACAGGTTACCATTTGCATTATGCTGTATGTGTTGTCTTGAAACTAAAACTCTTCAGAGATTTCGTATAGTTTCAGATATGTATCACTGCTGTGGTGTCTCATCTACGTGGAAAGTCCTCAAGATCCGTATAGTCTTTACAATTTCCCATAAAACCGAAGAGAAAGACCCAGAAATCCTCCTTTGACAGTGTTCAGTGAGGCGGAGTGCAGACCAGTGAAATGGACACAAGAAAAAACCTCTCAGGTGTTATGAGGCTGGTTTATTGTGCAGGACAGGACCATAAAATGAAAATTATTTGAGCGTAAAAGTCACAACAAACACTTTATGACCGGACAAAAGTCGTCATGATCTGTATTCATACACAAACACACACAAGCCTCAGCATTACAACCTGCACCAGCATGTGGCAAAGAGGCTTGTAGGTTTACGTCCTGAGAATACCATAATGATGTGTGTGTGTGTGTGTGTGTGTGTGTGTGTAAATCCTACTGGGACTTTGTCAGATGCGTAGGAGGGAGTCGTCCCCTACTTCTACTCCTCAGGAGACAGTCTACTCTAGTCACCCATTTGTCGAGTCATACAAGGAGGGAGACAGACACTCATTACCTCACTACCGACTGTCACAATTGTACCCCTGAATTGGTGTGTCACCCACACACACACACTCTACCACACTTACAGGCTTTCAGGACTCTGCACACTTCAGCCCTTTGCATTATGAGCTTCAGATCTGTTCAATAATTTTTACTGCTCTCTCTCTAACCTTGGCTTTGAATAAGGTGTCTTAGACTTTTTTCTTCCATTAAAGAAAAGACCCCTCCTTTCTCTCTGATTCTGGTTTTCTCACTACACAAGTTAACCTTGCTTGTGCACACCAGTAGCCTCCTCTCGTGTTGCCTTCATGTAGACAGATTCTCCTTGTGTACTTAGTGAAATATAATCCTGCTGCTTCCAGTAATAACTTCAATGTTTTTTATTTATTTTCTGATTTCTTTGTTTCCTCCATCTAGTGTGGCTGCCACTTCACCCTCTCTGATCTTCATCCTTTCTAAACTACAATCACACCCACAAACAGGGAGACAGACACTCTGTACACTTTCTAGATACCTTGAAATTGGGCCAAAATGACTCGAAGGCAACAGGGGGGTTAAGAGATAATGTTATTGTAACTTTTTAGTCAGCATTCAGTCTTGTTATGGTCGCGTCTGATTGGTTTTGCTGGTGTTCGGACAGGAGATGCTTCTAATACTGCATGTTGCTAGGTAAACCAACTAAACTTTGTTGAGTATTGGCATAACTCGTATCCTTTATTTTGTCATTGAACTGATGAGGGTGCGCTGGTTTTTTCTCACTTCAGTCTGTTAAGGTTGCTAAAGTAGCTGATGAACCATGGTATTTAAGAATTGTGGAAGCTTGTTTGTGTCATGTGGTCTCGGTGTGCAGTCTGGTTTCTGTGTGACATAATGGAAGAGATGATGACGATGCCACAGTTGCTATAGTAATGCATAAAGTTGTCTGTTGGCTAAAACAGGTACATTGTGATCAGTGGTGGATCGTCACAGATATTCTGTCTTCTGATGCAGACCCCCAACAGTTAATCGCTCCATGTCATTACTCATCTCAAACTTTAAATGATGATGAGTTTTTTGAACTCCATTGACCTCCACAATCACCAAATCTCAGTCCAATAGAGCTCTCATCGTGGATGTCTAGCCTACAAACCTGAAGCAGCTGTGTGATGCTAACATGTATTCATGGACCAGTTTGTTGAAAAAGTTGGGTTCACATTATTCAGGAGCAGACCAGTCTTCCAGGTGATTTGTGGAAAATATTATTTTGAACTGACTGAGGAGCTGAGCCTCAGATTCAAGTTTTGTGCCGCAACTCTTTACATTCCTCCAGGCTTTAAATTCACTGTGGATTGCTTTATTTTCATACTCTGCTGTCTGAATTTCACACTGAGGTATTATGGTATGAATAAAAGCTCAAGGAGTTACAAAAGTTTGAGGTTAAAAAGAAACTTTTAAAGCCGGTCATCAGGTTCCCTTATTACTTTTTGTGCTCCAAACGTTTAAGATGAGCTCTCCTGTAGCACTGCGGAGAGATACTTGCTCTCTTGGCTTGTAATGGGTGAGATGAAAATAAAATACACATTTTAATGCAGCATAGTGTATAATTTAAGCAGAGTTACAACTCACAAGGCACTCTGCTACAGGAAAATGAATGTTGTCCGTAGAGCCCCACATAAAGCAAACTAAAGGTCTGTTTTGCTGAGTGTGAAACAAGGTGAGATTGGAGAACAGTTTGTGCTGCAGGCAGTAATATCTGCGTTAGATTTAAAGGGCCGGAGACACTCTGCTCCTGTTACTGCTGCAAATCAGCCAGCAAGGAGCGTCATAAGTCCTCAGTTTGCTGTCCTGAAGCCAACGTTTACTTTTGTGCACAAAGTGTTTGTGTTTATGGAGGAGGATGGTAAATAGCTGATGTTCGTCCTCACAGACTCACCAAAAGATTTTGGCTTGAGTCACTGATTCTTCATATAATTTTNAAGGGCCAACTGGTCTGCAGGAGGTGTTAAATGAACACAAGATAAGTCTGAGGAGGAGATGTGAATGTGTGATCGATGGAAGTGATGGAGCAGGAAGTAAAACCCTCCTCAACAGCATCTTCACTGAGCTCTATATCACGGAGGGACAAAGTGAAGAGGTGAATACACAACATGAGGTCAGACAGTTGGAGACAGCCTCCAAGAAGAAGACCCTTCATGACACTCCCATTAAGTGCCAAGACATCTTCAAAGCCTTACCTGGGAAGCAGGGACCAATCAGAGTGGTTCTGACAAACGGCGTGGCTGGGATCGGAAAAACTTTCTCAGTGCAGAAGTTCACTCTGGACTGGGCAGAGGGCTCTCAAAACCAGGACCTCAATCTGGTGCTTCCACTTTCATTCAGGGAACTGAACCTGATCAGAAATAAGCGCTACAGTCTCCTCAAACTGCTCCATGTTTTCCACCCAAAATTAGAGAAGCTGACAGCAGAGACGCTGGATGACTGCAAACTTTTGTTCATCTTTGACGGCCTGGACGAAAGCAGACTGTCTCTGGATTTCATCAACAAAGAGGTTGTGTCAGACGCCACACAGGAGTCATCAGTGAATTTCTTGTTCATGAACCTCATCCAAGGGAATCTGCTTCCCTCAGCGCTCATTTGGATAACTACTCGACCTGCAGCGGCCAATCAGATCCCTCCTTCATGTGTGGACAGGCTAACAGAAGTACGAGGCTTCACTGACAAACAGAAGGAAGAGTACTTCAGGAAGAGGTTCGGGGATGAAGATGTGTCCAGCAGAATCATCTCACACATCAAAGAGTCCAGGAGCCTCCACATCATGTGTGAGATCCCAGTTTTCTGCTGGATCACTGCTACAGTTCTGGAGCACATGATGAGCACAGAGCAGAGCGGAGAGCTGCCAAAGACCCTGACTGACATGTACTCACACTTCCTTCTGGTTCAGACTCAGAGGAAGAAGAAGTACGCTGAGGGTGGTGAGAGCAGTCTTCAGGAGCTGATGGAGGCTGATGGAGAAGTTCTCCTGAAGCTTGGCAGGCTGGCGTTTGAACAGCTGGAGGACGGAAACGTCCTGTTCTACCAAGAAGACCTGGAGCGCTGTGGTCTGGATGTCACAGAGGCCTCGGTGCAAACAGGATTTTGTACAGAGATCTTCAAGAGAGAGAGTGTGATCTTCCAGAAAACCGTCTACTGCTTTGTTCATCTGAGCGTTCAGGAGTTTCTGGCTGCTGTCTACATGTTCCACTGCTTCAAAAACTCAGACGCAGCTGTACTGAAGAACTTTTTTCATGGGCACTTCAATGAAGTTGACAGCACTGATGAAGACACCGATATGGATGATGATGAAGATGATGAATGTGTAGACACTGATGAAGCTGATCATGAGGGTGATGACGATGATGATAATGATGATGATGATGCTTATTTGAGCGACTTCCTGAAAAGAGTCACAGAAAAATCTCTGAGAAGCAAAAACGGTCACCTGGACCTGTTTGTTCGCTTCCTTCATGGACTGTCTGTGGAGTCAAACCAGAGGCTCTTAGGAGGTTTGCTGGGTCACACAGACAACAGCCCAGAGATGATCCAGAGAATTATCAAGAACCTGAAGGAGATGAACAGTCATAGGGTCTCTCCTGACAGAAGCATCAACATCTTTCACTGTCTGACAGAGATGAAGGACCCCTCAGTCCATCAGGAGATCCAGGAGTTCCTGGAGTCAGAGGACAGATCGAAGAAGTATCTCTCAGACATCCAGTGCTCTGCTCTGGCCTACATTCTGCAGATGTCAGAGGAGGTTCTGGATGAGTTAGATCTGGATAAGTATGACACATCAGATGAGGGACGTCTGAGACTGATTCCAGCTGTGAGGAACTGCAGGAAGGCTGAGTAAGTTCATCTGAGATCAACTCTCTCTGACCTTTCTGATGACATGTAGTTTGAACAGGAAATTATCAACTCTGTTTTCTTGAAATACATTCAGATTATAAAGTGTCTTCTCTCATTCACTCTAACTCTCTTGTAGCCTTTCAGCCTCTCAGCTCTCATGGACTCACTATGAAGTTGTGGCCTCTGCTCTGAAGTCCATCCCCTCCCATCTGAGAGAGCTGAACCTGAGTTTCAACGAGCTGGAGGAGTCAGGAGTTGAACTCTTGTCAGCCGGCCTGGAGAGTCCACACTGCAAACTGCAGACTTTGAAGTCAGTTCACTCACTCTGTTATTACTGTTGCTCTGAACTATTTAACAAAGGAAGTTCACTACGTATGGCAAGCTCTTATAAAATTAAAGTATCAGGGGTAATATATGATGTCTGCAATTCATTTTTCACTGGTGGAGTGGGTCATTGTAGATATGTATAACTTAACTATAACTATTAAACTTGTACCTTTTACGCCTATCTAAAATAAATTGAAGATATCTGTAATTAAATTTTTACATGTCCATAAGGAGATTTTGACGTTGCAATTCCAATCTATGGTACCTGTTATTCTATTGACAATTGTATGTCACAGCCCGGCTCAAAAGCATGCGACAAAAGAGGGAGACCACACATAGTCTGTTCTATTTCAGAAAAATATACATTTATTTACATGAGAAATAAGCAATGTAAGTAAGAGTCAGTATGTGTGCAGTGTTGAGTGTTTGTGAGTGTGTGTCTGTGTATGAAGTGCATGAGTCCCACACAGGCGACGTCAGCCAGGTCAGGGAAAGAGAGAGATCTGCACTGCAGCTCAGCTTTTGAAGGCTCCTAAACCCAGGCCGCTCAGGTGTGCTGCATTCACTCACTCAAGGCAAACTCCACCCACAACTACCTGCAGAGCAGACAAGACAAGCAGCAGCAGCAAGGAAGACAGAGGCAAAGAACAGAAAGGCCAACCCCTAGGCCGTCACACTCCTCCCCTTAAAACAGGGTTTACCCTGAAATGACTAGAGGACTATTTAGCACAAATTAACAAACAACTGTATAATGGAGCTTTACTTTGTAAAAGTGTTTTTTTTTTTTTAATTACATACTCACAATTACACCAAATCTTAATTCCTCCTCCTATAGTCTCAGCATCACCAACCTCAGCAGCCTTGGCGCCTAGGAGCAGTTTAAGAGGAGGGAGAGCATAGACTCAAGAGGATAGGGGTACAGAATTGAGACAGTTGTAACATTTATGAATGAACACGGGATAAGGCATCAGCCATGATGTTGTCTTTTCCTTTTATGTGCTGTATGTCTAGATTGTATGGCTGCAGGAACAGAGCCCATCTCATTAGTCTCTGATTTGGATTTTGCAATGTGTTCAGAAATGTCAGTGGATTATGGTCTGTAAAAACCTTGAGAGGCATCCCAGAATCCACAAATGTCGCAGAGCCAAAATCAATGCCAGTGCTTCCTTTTCTATCACCGAGTAGTTTAACTGATATGAATTGAACTTCTTAGAAAAGAAGCTAACTGGACATTCAACACCATTTTTATCTGCCTGAAGTAAGACAGCACCTGCACCAGTATGGCTCGCATCAACCTGAAGAGTGAAAGGATGATCACATCGAGGAGCCAACAACACTGGAGCAGAACACAACAAAGACTTAACAGTACAAAAAGCTTGTTTACAGGCCGTAGACCAAACAAATTTAGATTTTGCTTTCAACAAGTCAGTTAGTGGAGCCACCACAGAGGAAACATTTCGACAAAAACAGCGGTAATAGCCGACCAAACCCAAAAACCTCATTAACTCCTTTTTTGTTGTGGGAGCAGGAAAGTCAGTAATGGCCGACACTTTAGCATCAATTGGTCTCACATGACCCTGACCAACAACCTTACCGAGATATGTAACTGTGGCTTTTGCAAACTCGCATTTAGCTAAGTTGACAGTCAAATTTCCCTCAGCCAGCCGTTCCAACAAAGCTTTGATCCGACTCAGATGATCTTTCCAGTTATCACTGTATATTACCACATCATCTAAGTATACAGCGCAACCTTTAAGCCTGTTAACTACCATGTTCATCAAGCGTTGAAATGTAGCTGGTGCATTTCTTAATCCAAAACCCATTACAGTGTACGAGTACAAACCAGATGGCGTTATGAACGCAGAAATTTCCTGTGCCCTTGGGGTCAACGACACCTGCCAGTATCCTTTGAGTAAATCAAACTTGCTAACATACTTAGCTGCACCAACCTGATCAATGCAGTCCTCAACACGAGGCAAAGGATAAGAATCTGGTCTTGTCACAGCATTAACTTTTCGAAAATCTGTGCAACATCGAGGAGACTTGTCAGCCTTCTCGACCAGCAAACACGGAGACGCCCAACTAGAGGAAGAAGGTACAGCAATGTTATTTTCTAACATGTAACTGACTTCATTATCAATGATTTTTCGCTTCTCCTCAGACACTCTATAAAACCTCTGGCGAATAGGTTTTGCATCCCCAACGTCAATGTCATGTTGGATCAGATTTGTTTTTGAAGGCGTGTCTCCAAACAAAGATGGAAAACTCCTGAGCAATTCAACCAATTCAGAACGCTTATCAACACGCAAATGAGTCAACAAAACATCCAAGTTCTGAAGGGTTTCAGAATTCTTCAACCGACCACGAAGCACAGAGTCATCAGGCGCTGCCACCTCCTCCCCCCCTTGAGGCAACTGCACTACAGTACAAGAAGCTAAAACTGGACCAACTTTGGGAGAAGAATCAACAACGCTTGACTCCAGCTGAGAGGACGAACGAGCATAATATGGTTTCATAGATTTATTGGGCTTACCTGTCATCTGACATGTATGACACGTCTTAATGTAGGCTGCAACATCATGTCTAAGCCGGGGCCAGAAGAAAAAACGCAAAATGTTACAATATGTTTTGTTTACTCCTAAATGCCCGGTTTGATCATGCGAGCACTTCAAAACTTCGTCGCGATACTTAGTTGGCACAACAATCTGGACAACTGGCTCACCTACACAATCAACCCCCTGAGGCACCCACTTACGCACTAATACATCCTGCAGCAAAAAATACCCACAAGCCGCACTCTTAGCGTCAACCTTAGGTTTCACCTGATCAAACATATCACTCAAAGACGTGTCAGCTTTCTGCTCAGTGATAAGTTCTGACTGTGAAACAGGAAGAGATTCAGGAACATGAAACTCTAGCTCTACATCACAATCTTCCTTCTCCACAGAATCAGACTTCTCCCTCGACATCGCCCGTGTCACAGCACATGCCACAAAAACATCTTTGAGTTCTTTACAGTCATCTGTTTCATTTTTCACAGCACAAAATTTAGCAGGTGGGGAAACATCCGCCCAGACACGATTAGCAGCTAAGTCGTTACCCAGAATAACTTCTATCCCCTCTATAGGCAGAGCAGGACGAACTCCAATGTGGACATCACCATCAACCAAGCCACAAGACAAATTAGCTTTGTGTAGAGGAACACAGAGAGTGGTCAAACCCATTCCCTGCACCAACACACAGTCACCAGAATCTGTATCCTGAGAAAAGGGCAACACAGAAGCAAGAATAAAAGAATCTTTAGCGCCTGTATCACGTAAAATTTTCACAGGGACCCTCCTGTCACTACCTTGAAGAGCAACAAATCCATCGGACACAAATGCCTCAAAATCAGCATATTTTTCAGATCCAGAGTTAACTACAACAGCTACCTCTACTGGGTCAACTTGAACCTTTTTAACAGGGGCACTGAGAGCAGCAGGTTTAACATGTTTACCACCAGGTCGGCCTCTGCTCCTTAGGACAGGACAGTCTGTTTTCCAATGGCCTTTTTCATGACAATAATTACAGACTAGACTGAAATGACCCGGACGCAGGCCTCGAGTTGACTTTGTAGATTCAGACCAAGACATCTTAGCATTACCAAATGACTTAGCAGCAGAATTATCTGAGAAAGAATTTTTGCCGAATTTTTCTGCATGAGCCAGCACAAAATTATCTGCAAGAACAGCAGCTTCGGAAACAGTTTTTACACCTTTTTCAGCAATAAAAGTTGCAACTTCAGGTGAAATGGAATTCTTGAACTGTTCTAGCACTATGAGTTCAGACAAGTCTTCAAATGTATCAACTTCTGATGAAAAGCACCACCTGTTGAAATGTTTTGTCAGATCGCTTGAAAATTCTACATATGACTGCTTGTCAGACCGCCTCTAGGACCTAAAACGCTGGCGATAGGCCTCTGGCACCAATTCATAGGCTTTCAGGACTGCTTCTTTAACAACAGAATATTTTCGACAGTTTGCTGGACTTAACGCTGAAAATGCTTCTTGGGCCTTCCCAGTAAAGACTGACTGTAACATTACAACCTGGTCTTCTTCAGGCCAACCTCTCCCCTTAGCAACACGCTCAAACAGAGAGAAAAACGTGTCTGGATCTCCTTCATCAAACTTCGGTACAAGACGTAAATTACCCACTACATCAAATACTTTTGAAGTTAGTGAAACTGGTACAGACTCATCTGAACAATCAGTAACATTACCTGACAACTTACCAGCTTTAATCAGATCCAATTTGTACTGCTGTAACTCCAATTTTTCTTTCTCTAATGAGTGTCTAAGCCTTTCCTTTTCAATGTTTATTTTATCCCTTTCCATCTGTAACAACAACAGTTCTTTTTGCTGCTCAAATGTTAAAGCTACAGGTGTAGGAATTAAAGACTCAGCCATGACACTAGCCGTTTTAAGAGGCAACACACCTTTTTCAATTAAAGTAGCCCTCAGCAACTCTTTAATTTCATCTTTTAACTTCCTGTCTCCAAGTTCTATGCTGTAATACTTAGCAAGCTCCAATAGCTGCTCTTTGTTACATTTATTCAGAACATTCTCTGAGGGAGACTGGACAAAATCAGAAACAGTAGCCATGACAGCATCAATTCAAGAGCTCAACAAAATTAAAACTTTCCCACTAACTACCTACCAAAAGACTGACTAAACTCACCCCTAGTCTTCATGCAGCTACTAACACTGGGTTCTTATGCACTCGAAACCACCAGAGCGAAAAGGCAACTGTAAAACAGCGACCCCTTCGACTTCCAGGGAGGTGCTCCCGAGACAACTGCTCAACCGCTTTCACTGCAACACTACAAATGTTCACGAACGAATCCCAAAGGAGAAACGTTCCTTCAGCCTACCAGGGAAAGCTTCAATTTAAGCATTTGCACAACAGTTGATACTGTCACAATGGCCCAAACAAAGAAACTGTATTCAGCCCTTCAACAGAAAACACAAATGCCCCGACTACAAACCTGGTTAAACAAAATTAATCAGGGCCAAAACACACTCAACCTGATCTCAACACTCAACCTGTTTTGCTGTGAAAATACACAGCAAAACTGACCTTACTACCACAAAGATCACAATACAGACTACAAGGCCTCCCAAAACCAGTACCACTAAATTTAGTATTAACAAACTCACCCTCTATCCTCAGAAGAACAGCCCAAACTTTTACCAATGTACTTAAGTACCAAAATAGAGGTGAAGACAAAAGGTACCAGCCTCAACGAAGAGGAGACCACAAACTGCATCTTGAACAATATGAGAAACTCACCTGAAGGAGAACTGAATGGACGAGCCCCCATTTTGTCACAGCCCGGCTCAAAAGCATGCGACAAAAGAGGGAGACCACACATAGTCTGTTCTATTTCAGAAAAATATACATTTATTTACATGAGAAATAAGCAATGTAAGTAAGAGTCAGTATGTGTGCAGTGTTGAGTGTTTGTGAGTGTGTGTCTGTGTATGAAGTGCATGAGTCCCACACAGGCGACGTCAGCCAGGTCAGGGAAAGAGAGAGATCTGCACTGCAGCTCAGCTTTTGAAGGCTCCTAAACCCAGGCCGCTCAGGTGTGCTGCATTCACTCACTCAAGGCAAACTCCACCCACAACTACCTGCAGAGCAGACAAGACAAGCAGCAGCAGCAAGGAAGACAGAGGCAAAGAACAGAAAGGCCAACCCCTAGGCCGTCACA
>RPOG01007304.1:0-18931 GCA_008086565.1 Thalassoma bifasciatum
AATGGAAATGGTCAGACGGCTACAACTGGAGTAGCTCTGACTACAGAAACTGGATCCCTTCAAACTTTGAACCAAACTTTGATACAGGTGCTCATCTCTGTATAGTTCTAAATGATGGTGGCCTATGGGGGGATCGAGTATGCGCTTCCAAGCTCCCTTCCATCTGCTACAGAGGTAGGAGAAACATAAAAAACAAGGGTGTGTCCAGCTTCTTTTAACTGAGCCGGCTGATAATAGGGCAACAACCTCTGAAGTCCTGATCGTAGTGATGGGAAGAGAAGTCTTTTTCAGTGTACTGAATCAGCAGTATAAGTTCAGTAAGGTGATTTGTTCAAAATAATTCACAGAATTGTACTTCCCTGCAGTGCAGCTTTCAAAATCAATGTGTAATAAGCTGAAACACAGCTGAATGTTCACTTCTGTTCAAGATGTACCAAACACAGGCATTGGTAAATAATAAGCTAATGAGTTGTTAATTTAATGGGATAAAGCTAAAGTTTGCAAACTGAAAGCTCTTAAATAGTGTTGTGACATTCACGAACGAACCGGTTCTTTTGAACGACGTTAATATGAACGACGGGAACCGAGTCACAGCTGGGATCCGTTCACAGAGAACGGAGAACCGTTTTACAGAGCAACAAAATGTGTTTTAATCGTTTCACTAAAATCTGTTTTGCACAATAATTCATTTTAGCCTGCTTTGTTTTTTAATGTTTTTATGCGTTCAAGTCATGGTTTACACTTGTATAAAATACATAGTGACGTCACTATTTTGAATTACCCCTTGTACAAATTCTGTCAAAGCAGAGTGATATGGCGCCACCCTGTGGAATAATTACAATGAATCCAGATCAGACTTTAAAATCTAATCCACAGGTCAATAAGGTTAAAGTCAACATTACAGAATAATTCAAACTCATATTGGTGGGCTATCTAAATTCGTTCCTCCCAGTGATTATTTCCAAGATAAAATGAGTTAAGGCCAGACCGGCTTCTTAAAACTTAATAAATATAAAAATGAGCTAAAGGAACCAGTTTTTTGAACGGCTCTTTGAAAGGAACGGTTCACCAAGATCCGGCTCCTCTCAAAGAGCCATAAATCCCATCTCTACTCTTCAAACAATGACAGATATTTCCCTTGACCATTGTGTTAAGTACGTTGTCAAGTGTCTAGTGAGTGTGTGACCGACTCTCCTTCTCTTTCTGAACCTCAGTAAGTGACTTGTAAGTCATGCAAGTCACTTACTGTCTGATAGACTTACACGTCCTGACACTTAGTGGTCGGAGTCAATGTGTGTGTGTGTGGCAGCTTCGTCGCCTGAAAGAGTCGTCGAATTCGACTGTGAGGAGCAAGTGGAGGCGATGTGACCGGGGGTGGAATTGTGGCTGCCATGGAGGATAAAGCTGAGAATAAAACTGAAAAGAACTGTATTCTGACAACTCATGTCATGGCAGTAACCTTGAACTTAGCCAATGTAAAAGTGTTACTCAGGTTGACCATGAGGTAGGAGGGCAGGAAGTGGCTATGAGACCCTGCTCAGAGCCCCATGGGTATGGTACAAAGTAGGGGTGTGACGAGATCTCGTGCCACGAGATCACACGAGATTAAGGCCCCATCCACACGAAGACAAAACGAGGTCAAAACGCATACGTTTTTTGCCGAATCTGCGTATCATCCATACGAAGACGGCGTTTTGTGGGTCTGTAAACGATCATTTCTGAAACCAGGTTCCAAAGAGGGAAGATTTAGAATACGCGGCTCCGTGTAAACTGGCTCTCTGCAACTTTTCAGATACGCTGACGTCATATTTTCACATCGTCATTAATACACATGCGCCACAAGCGGCACTATGGCAACAACAACAACAACAATGGCGGTGTACTCTGTAACGTCTGTGTTGATGAAGCTGGTGATCCTGCTATCCCTTTAGCAGCTAAATCTCCTTCTTCTCAACCACTACAGAGTTAAACAATCATAGAGGACACAGTACGGCACAACTTTTACCAAAAGTGTTCATGCCCACTGTTTGTTCTTCTGTTTCCACTTGTTTCCCTCATATCGTTACAGCGCCCCTAGAGGTCTGGCAAGTGTTTTACAGGTGTGAGTGTGTGCGTGAATGGTTGTTTGTCTACATGTCTGTCCTGTGATTGACTGGCGACCAATCCAGGGTGTACCCCGCCTCTCGCCCATTGACAGCTGGGATAGGCTCCAGCCACCCGTGACCCTGAATAGCAGGATAGGATTCAAGAAGTTTTATTTGTCATTCAACGCATGTAAAACATGGGTGGATGCTTTAATCCAATGGGACCAGGACCTCGTTCGGGTTAACATCTTTACTCTCATTTATTTATATATGTTTATATGTTAACATTTTTTTCTCTTATTTTCTTCTTGTGTTAGTTGATCGGAAACATTAAGTAAAAGTAACAAGTTCTTTGATCAGACTCTACTAAGCTAGGACGAGGTGGAAAGACAATCAATCCCCAAGCTTAGTCTGAAAAATGTTGAAGACCCCTGGTCCAGAGACAAAGACATGAGCCCAGAGAGAGGTGAACACGATTAAAATTAGATTTAAAAAAGAAAAAAAAAAAAAGAAAAACTCTTTCAGTAAGTGATTCAGTTTAGTCTGTTCACTTTGTTTTACCTGGTGGTTGATTTCAACATGAGTCCTTTAACTGATCAGACCAACAGCAAAACAAAGTGTTCAGAGTCAGCCAACCAGATTTGAAGGGAGGTTGAGACACGCCCCTGTCATGAGATATTACTGTATTAAAGCAGATTTATCAAAAGTTTAAAGTGGACCTAACTTCTCCTGGTTTCCCAAACTCTGACTGCAGGAACTCAACAGAATCCAGAATATTTTTATATCAGTAGAAAATTGGGTTGGCCTGATGCTCAGAAGAACTGCAGGGAGAACTACGTAGACTTGGTCACAGTGAAGAACAACACAGAGAACCAGAGGCTCCAGAGCATGATACCAACAAGAAGCAAGATATGGATGGGTTTGTACAGAGATCCTAACATTTCCTGGTCCGATGGGAGTGGATCCTCATTCCAGTTTTGGCGTTACAGTCTAAAACCATTGGGCTCCATGACTGTGGTATGTGGAACTGCATATCTGCCAGATTCAGGAAAATGGGACTTGAGGCCCTGTGAAGAAACATTCCCATTTGTCTGCTACAGTTCAGGTAAGTGACTAACAGTCCTTCAGGAGAAAAGAGAGATTGAAGCATCACAGTAGAATTACTAAACTGTTCTTAAAACATTCATGTAGTCAGTGATTCTAAGTGTTTCAGAGTTTGGTGTCTTCTCATGAGCACAAACAGGATGAGCAGTACTGATAATAGATGCATGGATGGATGGATGTCATGTTTTCTTTGTTTCTGCACCAGGATCAAAGCATGTGATAAAGCTGAGGATGAAGCCAGACGACCCCTCTGTGGATCTGAACCACCCTGCAGTGAAAGCAGGCCTCCTGAGAGAGGTGAGACTCCAAAATCCTTTCATGAGCTGGTCACATTTCATCCATTCATGTGTTGGTTTGGTTGTTTTTATCCAGTTTTTCTTCAAGCTACACCACAAACTAACGCGAGCTTCCAACAAACGCTGCAGGGTTCAGTAAATCTTTTAACTTTGTCTAACTATGTGTTTCCCAGCTCCAGGCCCGGCTGAAGGAGAGTGGACTGAGTGGAGTCACTCTGAAGTGGAGAGAACAGCCTGACGACAAAGTTTTCCACAAGGGGGGAGAAAGTTCTCAGGAGAAAGAGGGAGAGAGGTGTGAACTGCAAAACTGAACTGTAAAGTAGTTTCTCCTTGGTTTGTCTTATTAACAGCACTTTGTGCACTAGATGGCAGTAACTGTGGCCATTAAACTTGTAGAACTTCATCGCACGAATGAAGGGTCAGACTTGGGTCTTGATTCTTGCTTGTGTCGCACATGGCTTTGGACGAACAGATAACCATAATTTGCAAATCCTCTTCAACCTGAATTCAATTGAATACGCTGAAGAGACAAGATATTTAATGCTCAAACTGTTCAACTGTATTGTTTTTGTGCAATATTTACTCTGTCTGGAATTGATGAGACACGTTTCAAAAAAAGCTGGGACAGGGGAAACAACAGACTGGGAAAGTTGATAAATGCTGAAAAAAACAGCTGTTTGGATCATTCCACAAGTGAATGGGTTCATTGGAAACAGGTGAGTGTCATGATTGGGTATAAAAGGAGCATCCCCAAAAGGCGCAGACATTCACAAGCAAAGATGGGGCAAGGATCACCACTTGTTGAACAACTGCGTGAAAACAATTGTCCTATAGTGAAAGAACAATGTTTCTCAACATTCAAATGCAAGGAATTTGGGGATTACATCATCAACGGTCCATAATAGAATCAGAACATTCAGAGGATCTGGAGAACTTTCTACACGTAAGCAGCAAGGCCCAAAACCGACGACTACCTACAAACTGTCTTTAACTGCTCCATATGGTCCTCACTTTATTACTTTATTGCTTTTATGTTGCTGTTTTTTATTTGTTTTATGTGTTTTTACCCTCTGTATAGTGACCTTGGGTGTCTTGAAAGGCGCTTTGAAATAAAACGCATCATTATTATTAAAACCAACATTGAGTGCCTGTGTCCTTCGATCCCTCAGGCAGCACTGCATTAGAAACCAACATCATTGTGTAAAGGAACCTCCCCTGTACACCTCAGAAAACCTTTGTCAGTCAACACACTTCATCACTCCATCTACAAGTGACAGTTCAAACTCTACCATGCAAAGCAAAAGCCATACATCAACGACATCTAGAAACATTGCCACCTTCTCTGGACCCGAGCTCATTTGAAATGGACTGAGGCAAAGTGGGAAAGTCCGCTGTTGTCTGATGAGTCCACATTTCAAATTGTTTTTGGAAATCGTGGATGTGGTGTCCTCCAGGCAAAAGAGGAAAAAGACCATCCAGATTGTTCTCAGGGCAAAGTTCAAAAGCAGCATCTGTGATGGTATGGGGGTGTGTAAGTGGCCATGGCATGGGCAACATACAAATCTGTAATGGCACCATCAATGCTGAAAGAACTGGACCCTCTTTAAACTACGGAAAGTTTCTTTTTTAAATTACAAGGTCTATTTACCTAAAGGTCAAAGGTCTATTTGTAAAAAAAAAAGTGATATTTGTACTGCATACATTTTTAAAATTTGTTTTCCTCCTAATTGCCCACCCTGGACACAAAAATGGTTTGGCCTGACTGGGAGGAGGAAGGGCTTTGATAATATTCCCCCGGAGTTGGTTTAATGTTCTTACTAGCAGATCAGAGGGTGGTTTTGTGTAATATGAAGATTTATAGCTGTGATTTCATATCGGCATGTCAGTGTGTTCATGTTTTCACCTGAATGTTTTATAGTCTTCATGTGTTCATAGTTTAAAGATGATGAAATGTGAATCAAAATGTTGTGACACTTGCTGACTGAATTGATGACCTTTGTTTCTCTCTCCTTGTGCCTCTTTTTAATACCCATTGTTTATGTGGTAAATCACACATTTAAAATAAAGACTTCAATTGATCAATGACAAATGACTGAAAAAGTTCTTTGTTCTGTTGGAGATCTTTCTCTCTTTGAACTGTTCAAAGGTTTTACTTATCTGTCATAAACTCTGTCTAACAAACTCTGAGGGCCTAAGGTGGTATTAAATAGTGATGTATGAATAAATACTCAAACATAGATGCCTCCAATACCACATTTTTATGCACTAAAATTACCTCTCAAATCAAATATCATACTTCAGTCATTTGTGTGATGTAAACAGTACTAGGTTTCTCTGGCCCGAACACGTGTCACCAAGGCTGCCCCTGGAGCCAGGCCTGGGGGCGGAGCTCGATGGCGAGCTCCTGGTAGCTGGGTCTGTTCCCACGGGACCCGGCCAGGCTCAGCCCAAAGATGCAACATGAGACCCCCTTCCAGTGGGCACACCACCTGCAGGAGGGGCCATAGGGGTCGGGTGCAGTGTGATTGGGCGGCAGCTGGAGCCTTGGATTCAGGAACAACAATGCAGTTTCACCAGTTGTGTTCATTACTTTTATAGACAGAGTTCCTAGGTGCAGCCAGGGTGTTGAGGGGGTCCGGTTTGGTAATCTCAGGATTGGGTCACTGCTTTTTGCAGATGATGTGGTCTTGTTGGCTTCAGCAGACCGCGACCTTCAACTCTCAGTGGATCAGTTTGTGGCCTGGAATGAGAAGCAGCACCTCCAAATTCAAGTCTGTTGTTCTAAGCCAGAAAAGGGTGGAGTGCCCTCCCTGGGTCGGGGATGGGATCCTGCCACAAGTGGGGGAGTTTAAGTATCTCTGGGTCTCGTTCACGGGTGATGCCTGAAACAGGTTTCAAAAAAAGCTTGGACAGGATCATGTTTCCCACTGTGTTACATCACCTTTCCTTCTAACAACACTCATTAAGCATTTGTGAACTGAGGACACCAAGGGCCTGATCTACGAGCGGATTGCGTGTACAAACCAGCTCTTAGTTATGCTGCTATAGGTTTAGACTGTCGGGGGAAACTGACACACTAGGCTTCTGTTTCCCTTTCTCCTTCATCTGTCAGTCTAGCTTTTATCTTAATGCACTATTATAGTTATTAACCATGATCCTCTGGGAGTCTCTGAGCTTGTTTGTAGGTTCATCTGGATTGTTGCTGTGTATCTACCAGCTGATGTGGGACGACCTGACTCCTGCTGCTGTGGCTTGGACAGTTCTCCAATTTTTCTTCTCTCTCTCTCTCTCTCTCTCTCTCTTTCTATCTCTCTCTCTCTCTCTCTCACCCCAACACAGTCGAGGCAGATGGCTGTCTAACATGAGTCTGGTTCTGTCCGAGGTTTCTGCCCGTTAAAGGGAAGTTTTTCCTTGCCACTGTAACTTTGCTAAAAGCTGCTGCAAAGTGCTACATTCATGGTGGGTTAAGATCAGATAAGATTCCTTATCCTGTCTTGATGTTGGGTCTCTGTTAATAAAATAACTAAATACTCTAACATTAACAGGTATCAACCTGCTAATGTTTTGTAAAGTGTCTTGAGATAACGTTTGTTATGATTTGGCGCTATCTAAATAAAGATTGATTGATTGATTGATAAAGATTGATTGATTGACAAACAGTAGATGCAAATGTGATCATTTTGCACCCGCAGAGTGGTTTATCAAACCTGAAACGGTTTGAGGGCTGTGTTTTAGCGTCTCTATTTAGCACGTGTGAAAGGCAGGTGCAAGTGTTATGCACAGATGGCTGCGGTCAAATACAACAAACAGAGAAATGTTTAGACATCTCCACATCTCTTAAAAAACTCTTTAAAAAAACAGAAGCACAAAAACAATGGAGCCTACAATATGATTTGGATTCTGTCTCTCCCCCCCCCCTTCTCTTTCTCTCTCTCTCTCTCTGCACGTGAAAAAGAAATTAATAATTAACATTGCTTTAACACTACATGGAGTTGAAAATCAGCACCAAATAGTGTTGAAAGTCAACACTGTTAAAGGCAGGGCTGGCAGTCCTGGAAAACTAGCATGAATTTGAATGTAGCATCTCCCCAGTGCTCCCTCTAGCTCCTCATCTCTCCCCCCTCCCCTCCTCCAAAACGACGCCGCTGCTCGTGCACGAGCGCGGATGCTTCGCGAACATATGATCATCATCATGATTGATTCAGAAAAACAGACTCAAAACTGGTCAGCACATCATTTTTATTTTGTAAAACAAGTCATGTCCCTCTCAGGGGTAAGAAACATCAAAACAGTATCATAATAAGGTTAAAAACATACAAACATGGCTACTGTCACAGAGCATTATCCTCATGTACCGGTGACTGATGACAGTTGCTTTGACTGGCGTGGAAGTGGACGATCCTTCACAAACTGAAACAACACAGAGATACCAGATATTACACAGCTGCAAAACGTCCGGTTCAAAGCCTGTTTGTCTGTATGAATCAAACTAATGCTCTGACACATACTGAGAAATATAATCAAATATGTTCAACTGGGTTTCAGAAAAGTAACAAATATAAAGGCTTTTACCGACAGAGAAGCTAACGTTAGCGTTAGCGGCCAATGTGGCTAAATGAATGTAAACATGACTTTTTATTTCACACCAAAACAGAATAAATCCAAGTAAAAAACATGACTCCTCACATGACTAAAACAACAGATTAATAAACTAAACCCCCACACTTGAACTGATGGCTAAAGCTGGTGTGTCTGTAGTAAATGACAGATCTCAGACACATCACGGACACAGACGCTAACGTTAGCATCGGGCTAAAATCACCACAGAACAACAAACATGGCTAAATATTTCATCAAGATTAAATTTTGCCCTCCAAAAATCCCAGAACTTACCTTTCCAACAGAATGAGCGACCGTGGCATCACTTTTAAAGCTTTGACTTCTTTGAGCTGTCTCCGTGCTGAAAAGCTGTCCCGGTGTGAACTCTGGTTTTTGCCCTGGTCTTTCTCCGTGGTCTCTGTCGTTTCAGCTTCTTAGTCTCTGTCTTTCTTTTTCTGCTCTGTTTATCAGGAGGAGCAGTAACTAATAACTGAGGTATAAAGACCTTTTCCGTCATCCTCCAGCAGACTGGGATCCCTCTGTGCTCGTGCACTGAATCAGGGTTATCAGTGCATGCTGGTGTTATGAATGCACAGGACAGCAGGGGGCGCTTTGATTGATTAAAAGAGGTGGACCACGTACGCTCTCTGGTTGGTGTTTTTACAGGTTTACTCCTGCTGTAGATAGTGGATGTTTTCTGCTCCCTTTTAAGAACACATCATGTATTAATTGCCATCGGGACATAAAGATCATTTTAACCAATAGAACAAAAAGTGTTAAATCAGATTACCAACACTGCCTTTAAGTGTCAAAAGTAACTCTACCAGGGGACACTTTCCAGTGTAAATTAGTAACACCACAATGGGTTTGAAGAACTCTAAGTTGGCGCACAATGTTCTTCATCAGAAACACTACAAGAGGAAGAAAATGATACTACACCAGTGGTGGAGCTTATTAGCAGAATTTCAGGAGCAGGACCACACCTCAACATCACCCCTTCTGGTATTTAAACCCTCCTAACCCACTATATCCTGTTTGTTCGCTCTGTGTGCGTCAGAGCTCTGTGCACAGCCGCGGGAACACATTATCAGCAGGGGGTGCTGTGATAAAAACCCCAAAACAAAACTAGATGCTGCAATTGACTTCGCAATTCGATTAAAAATCACATCAGCGTGGCCTGACTCCCACACCCTGGCAATTTTGATTGCGGTCACGCCAGCTGCACTTGCCTAAGAGCCAGTCGTGCGATCTGCACTTCAGAATCTGCTGCGTTCTCACACAGAGCTCTACGGTATATTTCTTAGCGGTGCATTCAAGTGAGTTCGTAAATTACACTTTCTACACTCCAAAGCCAAGTAGCTTTGTGAACATTTTCCTTTACATGTAAAAGTTGCAACAAATGCAAAAGCAATATTCAATACAAATATTTGAAAACAATTTGATTTTTTTCTTAAAGTAATTTTTTCATATTTGTATTACACTGAATGGGGAATTTGTCATATTTCCATCAATCTTCATTCTACATTGGTACAGTAAAAGCCTTTGGTAATACTCATGGAGGTACAGGGGTCCATGAGGGATATTCCCATTTAGGTTGTTTGGTAAAATTGTTTTGATTTAATTAAAAAAAAGATTAATATAACTTTACCATAATGTTTTCCAGTGAATGGAGAATACATAATATTTCCATAAATTTTTTTCCACATTTGTGCACTAAAAATCTCCTGTTAATAGTCACGGAGGTACAGAGGATAAAAAATGGTTTTGCAAAAACAATTTGATTTTTTTCTGGAATTAATTTTTCCATAATTGTATTACAGTGAATGGAGAATATGTGATATGTGCAACTATTTGTATGGGATATTGCTTTTGCATTTATTTTAATTTTACATGTAAAGGAACAAACAAGCCTGGGGCATTTAAATTATTTTCATAACTTTTTATCACATAAATGAATGCAGTAAAACATCTTGGAAATGTTCACAAAGCTTCTTGGCTTTGGAGTGTAGAAAGTGTAATTTACAAACTCACTTGAATGCACCACTAAGAAATATACCGTAGAGCTCTGCATAAGGGTGCAGCAGATTCTGGAGTGCAGATAGGGAGACTGGCTCTCAGGCAAGTGCAGCAGACCACAGTCAATTCTGATACACGCAGCATTGATAACTTATTTATTTAGGAAACCAGGGAATACACACTTACACAAGTGAAAGCAAGAAGTATGTAGCATAGTCTTCCTGAGGTATATGTAAACCTAATTATCTTAACTAAGAGACTCATGTAACACAACACGGGAAAACAAGGAGACAGACAAATTCTCTGTCAAAACCAGAAAGGATTTTTTTATTTACAGTTAATTCAGAGCTGATTGGTCGTTTGTAACAATGAACACGGAACATCTGTCACAGTCTGCAAAAATCTTAACGTAGCTTACACAACCACAGAGGAAATCACTGTCTGTGGTGCTGAACGCTTTGGCAACAGTCAACAATTTGTCACAGCTGACCATTTAAGTGCGGTGCTGAACACCGTGTGTAACGGTGTGCTGCACGGTGGCAGCATTTGGGAAAATAAAGTCTGACCTACACAACCCCAAATGTGGCCTTTCTCTCCGGGTTGGAGCTGATGAAACTCCTCATTCGGCTGCCAATGTCCAGACTTTCCACAATATCTCAATGAACATGCATCAGAGCAAGGTGTGTCAGTCTTTTTTGAGTCATAGTTGTGTGTAACTATGTCTTGAGGCGCCGCAGAGTGAAAAATGTTCTCTCCGCTGATGCAGTGGAGATGGGGAGGCATAGGCACAGCTTGATAAGATTTTCAGTTTCTTTAAAAACAGCTCTCGTGTGNTCACAGTCTGCAAAAATCCTAACGTAGCTTACACAACCACAGAGGAAATCACTGTCTGTGGTGCTGAACGCTTTGGCAACAGTCAACAATTTGTCACAGCTGACCATTTAAGTGCGGTGCTGAACACCGTGTGTAACGGTGTGCTGCACGGTGGCAGCATTTGGGAAAATAAAGTCTGACCTACACAACCCCAAATGTGGCCTTTCTCTCCGGGTTGGAGCTGATGAAACTCCTCATTCGGCTGCCAATGTCCAGACTTTCCACAATATCTCAATGAACATGCATCAGAGCAAGGTGTGTCAGTCTTTTTTGAGTCATAGTTGTGTGTAACTATGTCTTGAGGCGCCGCAGAGTGAAAAATGTTCTCTCTGCTGATGCAGTGGAGATGGGGAGGCATAGGCACAGCTTGGTAAGATTTTCAGTTTCTTTAAAAACAGCTCTCGTGTGTGGATGGAGGTTAGATATATTTTTGGCTATTTCCTGTACGGTGTGACTGGGAGAGTTGCCAAAGACGTCACTGACCATTTTTAGCTGTGTCTCCAGTCGGTCCCTGTCAAAGTGCAGGGGCAGGTGCAGGGAATCCATGTTCACAGTTTGTTCTTTTTTGGCTGCTTTAATAACTACCTCCTCTCTAAGAGCTGCTATTTCCCTGCCATCTTGGTCGAATCTCCTCTTTAGTTCTTCTGTAACCAAGTCCACTGCTTCATAAAACTCACATCTCCATGAGTGTTGAGCTGCTGCCTCTGGCTCAGCTGTATGTCGATAGTGAACTGAGGTTTTTGTCATCCTTTGCTCGTCTGGCCTTTTCAGTCCGGCTGTTGACAGCTTGTGCAGTATGTTCTCCACCACTGCATCATCTTGAAGCGCTTCCATACGCTTCCTCAGCAATTCAGTGCACTCAAGGGCACCCAGTGCGCTGGCTTTGGTGAGCTGTAAACTCCTGGACACCGGCTCACACGGCTCAAAAAGGGCTTCACAGCCTTACTGATGAGTGTTTTTGTTAAGGCCACACAGCTGTTCAGTCCCAATCCCTTGAGTTCCCTTCACAGTGTGTGTGAGAAAATGCTCTTACTTTCATTATCAAATATACTCCTGAGTCCTACTGTTGTTTTTCTTTCATTTGATTTCACCAAACATTTAAGTCATTGCCGATCACAATCATTCAGGATTTTTTTTCGGACCACATTTATTCCTGGAAGACGATGTTTCCCACCATCCTTTCAGTTTTTAAGAATGTGTTAGACAGTTCTTAACCCGTTTTGAGTAGTTTCTGCATCAGTCACCTTAGATGTTTTCTCTGCTTGATTCATGCCAATGATTTGACTCTTCTTAAACAGACTAACATCTTTTCCACAACCACAGGATGTGTCTTTCTCCATGGTTGTTTAAGAAATGAGAAATTAATTGTTGCATCATCTGGGCTTAAATAACTTGTTTCCAGCTGAAAAATAATCACCCATGCAGTAATTATCCAATAGGAGGCTCGTACCTATTTGTTTAGTTGAATCTAGGAGACGACTTTTTTTTTTTTTGGCGTGACATTGTCTTTGTTAAAGTACAAATGAAAACAGGTGACCTGATGATCACGCAGACAACACTGCCCTCATGTGTTTTTGAGGAGTATTGTGGAGAAACACAGGCACATTAAAAGAAGATTGTTAACCAGGCTTTTGTATTCTTAATCATTGCTAATTTTCCCTTTTCCTGAGCTAATGCTGTTAAAAAATTAAGTTTTAACCCGGTGCAAAAACAAACTTTCTGATGACAAAGTGAAACACTAGAAAGTTTCACATTTGAATGTTTACTTATAAGAAGACGAGTGTTGGACCAGTCTCTTAAAATCAACTCTATCATGTGATTAAACTGCTCTATAGAATACAGAACGCTTTCAATCATTTCTTATTAATTTATGAAGTATGCATTTAGAATATGTGTGACACCAAATAAACAGAGGTTATTAAAAAAGAGGCACAAGGAGAAAGAAACAGAGGTCAGTTTAATCAGTAAGTGACAAAATGTTTTTATTCACATTTCATCTTCCTTAAACTATGAAAACATGAACGAAACATTCAGATAAAAACATGAACATGCCAACATACCCTTATGAAATCACAGCTAAAAATCTTCATATCACATGTAGCCACACTCTGATCTGCTAATAAGAACATTTAACCAAGTTTGGGATTATTATCAAAGCCCTTCCTTGTCCCAGTTCTCATCTCTTTAAATGTGCAGCCAGGGCAGACACACACATGGTGAAGTGAGTTCATGTAGAGAGGACTAACAGCTGAGTCTGGAGAGTCTGTGGCTGTTTTCCAAACCGCCTACTACACTAGCGATGCCTACTACTTCGGCTGAAATTCAGTATTTAGTAGGCAGTATGCGAAAACTTGTGAGATCTGTAGTAAACTACAAGTTCCCGGATGACCTACTGATCCGAGAAAATTTCTCAGTATGCAACGGACCAGTCTACCTGGCGTACTGTTTCCCACAATGCACGGCGCTAATGCTGTTTTTGAATTTGGGGGCACTCAGGTTGAGGTGAATTACTGACACCTACTGGAATAAATCAGCTCAACTACAACACAACAACAAAAATGTGAAACGGTCCCAGAGATAAAAGTGAAGTGACAGGAAAGAAACAGCGGTAAATCTGCTCACTTCATCATGAAAGATGTTTACTTTACTGTTTACTTTTACCAACTTCATAAAAGCCCCTAAATCATTCATCACTTTTTATTTTCAACTAACAGCCTACGTGGATAATGTGGACGCAGTTTTTTACGGTGGCTGGGAAGGGCAGAAAAAAATTACAAATTGTGAAACACTTTTACAATGGTTAAGACAAATTTACATTTTAGAAAAAAAATTTACATTCACTAAACAAAATTATATTACCATAACACATTTACAAGTCCTGAAACAAATTTACCTTTCGGAAAACAAATTAACAAGACGTGAAACACTTTTACAAACGCTGAAACAAATTTACAAGTGGCGAAACACTTTTACAAGCTCAAGCATTAACCGGAAAGGGAATGTACCAACTCCCGGGATGAACCGGATGTGATAACGGGGAGCGGCAGTCACCCAAGATGGACGGCGTCCAGNCTTGTAAAAGTGTTTCGCCACTTGTAAATTTGTTTCAGCGTTTGTAAAAGTGTTTCACGTCTTGTTAATTTGTTTTCCGAAAGGTAAATTTGTTTCAGGACTTGTAAATGTGTTATGGTAATTTAATTTTTGTTTAGTGAATGTAAATTTTTTTTCTAAAATGTAAATTTGTCTCAACCATTGTAAAAGTGTTTCACAATTTGTAATTTTGTTCTGCCCTTCCCGGCCACCGTAGTTTTTTCACCAGCTGTAAAAATAAAAAGTCAGTTGGTTTCAGATTTATTTTCAATACACAATAACTTTTGGTGCAAGATAAAAAATCAAATATGGCGATCTTGCTGTAATAAACTTCCATACCTTTACAAATGTGATAAAATCAGGACTCTTATCTCTCCCTGGATTTGTTGATTTTCTAAATAAATTAAAAATGTTCCTTGAACCACTAAAAATAATGAAAAACCCATAAAAATTCTCAAAAAAATGTACAACTTCCTTCACATGCTTAATTTCATTTATTTATTTTCCTTTGTATCTCATTGACATCTAATTTAACTTATCTACTTTTATTGCTCCTGTAACTTCACCACTGATTGAAATGGTGAATTAATGACTGAAATGCCAAATGTACTCTTGGTTTATTTATGATAAAATTAAACATTAGAAAAAAAAATTCCATCAGCTCCACTACCTGAAACAGAAATCCAGAGTAGTATACGACTAAACAGGTCTAACAAAACAGTCATACTACATACTACATGTCAAAGTCGTAGGTAGCAGGCGGTTTGGAAAACAGCCTGTGTCTCTCTGTGTCTGTGAAACATGAAACATGCTCAGGATGCTGAAGGCAGATATTTGCTGAAACAAGCTGGACTTAGAGCAATTCTACGATTCTACCATTTCATTTAACAGACACTTTTTTTCAAATTCAGGAGCAAAACAAGCAAGAATCAAGACTGAAGTCTGACCCTTCATTAGTGCGATGAAGTTCTACAAGTTTAATGACCACAGTTGCCTCCATCTAGTGCACAAAGAAGTGCTGTTAAAAAGACACACCAAGAAGAAACCACTTTACATTTTTGTTTCACAGTTCACACTTCTCTTCCTCTTTCTCCTGAGAACTTTCTCCCTCCTGGTGGAAAACTTTGTCGTCAGGCTGTTCTCTCCACTTCAGAGTGACTCCACTCAGTCCACTCTCCTTCAGCCGGTCCTGGAGCTGGGAAACACAGAGACAAATGTAGCAGAGGGGCACTATATCACATGGAGGGAATCAGCCAATCACAACAGAGCAGGAACTGATTGGAGACAGTAGCAGCAGCTGGGCCTGCAGAGATTGTCACTGTCACTACTAGTGATGGGTCTATGAGGCTTTGTGAAGCTTCGAAGCATTTTTTCAAGGCATGCTTCATTACTCGAGGCCTCAATGACACACAGCACTCGAGCAGGACATCTAGTGGACAATAAAATGAAGTGCAATCAACACGTGTTATTGGTTCATGGATTGGACGGTGGGCCAAGTAGATTGTTCGGGATTTGATTCGCATGCACATTCCCGTTCGGGGACTCCAAATGATCACATGGTTTCAAGTGAACACACTCATAAGAATGAATCATCATATAATATAATGATAATAATAATAACTAGGTGGGGGATTTGCTTTTGTGACTGGTTTTGAGCTTTTTATTTTTTGTCTTGATTATAAAACACTTTTGGGGGCTTTTCATGCCTTTAAAGTGTTAAAGGAGGAAAGTTGGAGACATAGGGATAGAGTTTGTTTCTATCTGGTTCCTAGATTCGAACCTACGCTGTGGGATTGAGAGCGGAGCCACCTTAGCCGTTGCGCTATTCAATTTTTGAACACCTGTGATGTATTCATTCATAACATTTCCTCACAGTTTTCTGATTATTTTTTTTTGGTGTCTTTTCTTTGAAACTTTTGCGCCTTGGAAAAAACTCTTTCAGACGGATGAGGCTCGAGTTCACAAAAAATGTTTATAAAGGTTCAGGTTCAATGTTTTGTGGATGGCCCAGAATTTAAGTGAGAAATCTATTTGTTCCAGGAGAAAACACTGAATAGGTTCTTCGAGTTCTCCTTTCTTGGAGCTCACTCGATCCCACTGAGTGATTCACATGACAGACCAAACCAATCAGGTGATTCGTTGGTGTTCAAAGCACTGAACTACTTCAAACGTCACTCAAGTGTGTTACACGTCACAAATCACGTGACCAAACCACGCTTCGGCACAGTGGTTCGAGACGTTTGTCTCATGAGCTACTGCGCATGTGTCGGAGCCTCGGGTGTCAAAGGACCATCACTAGTCACTACCTTTTCCGTACCGGCAACCCAATCCGTTCTGCGTCTGTGTCAACTACTGTAGCGAAGGTGGTGAGCGCTTATTTCACTCCAGTGCACGTACTTGATACAGCCAATACAGTCTATGACATTAATGTCTTTGGGTTAGGGTTAGGGTTAAAAGGGTAAATTAGGGTTAATATGCTGATATGTTGCTGACGTAAAATGGGTTGTTAAGCCGATGAGCAGATGTGGATGTGCTGTGTACACGAGCAGAATGGATGGGGTTGCTGGTGTGGATTAGGTAGTGACAGAGATCCCTCCATGTGGCAGTGCATCTGGAGTTGCAGTGACTGTGGTAAGCCAGTTTATCTGACCTCTTTTAAAAAATGATTATTCGTATTTCAATTTGGGATAGTAAGGGTAATATTCCCCGAGGTACATGTATTTTAATCAGTTGTGTGTGTCTGTCAATCTTAAAGGTAAAAAAGAGGCAATTCTGTAATAAGATTGGCAAGTGGTTAAAAAAAGGTAAAAGAAGCTAACTTTTAATAAACACATTATTAGTTTTAAGTGCTCTTTTAATCATGTTGTTGTCTGCTTACAGGCAAAGCACCAATTGCCGTTTGTGTTAGTTGTTTTTTATGCTATTTTAGGATAATAGTTTTCTTCTCTCTTAGCTGATAACTTTTTTATTGTATATTTTAGAGTTTTCATTTCTGTCCTATTCTGTGTTTTCTAGTGCTGTGACTGGGGTGATCTCCATTTCCCGATGGGATTAGGATACTGGGAGTTCACTCACTGTAGATGTGTTTTGGTGAATTCTGTTGTGTNTTCCGTACCCTGGATTGAATTAGCGAGTCATTTGCAGTCTGGATGATCTGTACTATGAAACTGGATATCAACTCGCTGAGTCAATCCAGGATTTTCAGTCTGGATCAGTGCGCTCACATAAAAGAGGTGGAGTTTACAGCGTCAGACCAATCACAAACACAGAGAAATGGGAAAAACCCAGCAGGGAAGCCTACTTTACTATGGAGGAGCAGATAATTATTCTTCAAAAATAATTACCACAGAAAATATTCTTCACACCCATCATCCAGAAAAGAGCGACTGTTACTGCAGCAAAAATCAGGAAGAAATGCAGCAGAAAATCACTGACAGTGTTTATGTGTAATTTCAGGAGATTACATGACATTAAGTCATAGGACAGTACACTCTGATCATTCATTTCACTTTATCACAGCACAGTGATTTGGGGCAGAAGTCTTCCCAGTTCTCTTCCTTTGATTTTTGTTTTTATATTTTAAATGAGGTTATTTTGAGGATCAGCTCCCTGTGTGAGGACCTTTTTAATTGGAGCATTAATTTCTCACTGTGACAGTCGATAAGTAGTTGTGGATCCATGTTTCTGCAGTTACGCCATGGCCATTATTACAAAGCTCATTATTTCAGATGAACCAGACTGCAGTGTGTTACGTTTGTAACATGTGACTCAATAAGTCGACAGATGTAACTGAGTCCAAATCTGTATCATTGGCTGAATATTCTTCATAACTTAATTTAAACACATCATCCAGGACAAAAGCAACACCGTTGCCATGGTGCGTAATTTGGAAAGATTCTACAATAACATTTCATCAGAAAACATAAACAGATAGAACCCTGATCATTAATTTACTTTATTAAGCACAGAGGTTTGGAGCAGAGCTCTTCCTCAGAGCTCATGTGAGCGTGTTTTAAGTTTAATTATTAATCCCTCTTAGTGACCGCGTATAAAGTAGTTGTAAGTATCTACAAATTATGTTTCTGAAGTTGAGCTGAGTGTGAATTATCATTAACCTCAATATTTCAGATGCATGTCACAGCCGTGCGTTACATTTGCAACATATGACTCCATCAGCTGACAAACAGAACTCATCTTGTGAAAATCTGTGTCTTATATAGGATTTCATCAGGACATCAAAAGGATTATATTTCTCCTTAAAAACTCTTCCTCTCCTAAGTGAACCGTGCACCAACTCCAACAGGATCGTCTCAGAGCGTGCAGGCCATTTTCTAAGAGAGCTGATTGGTTAAGAGGTGAGGCTTTGTCCTCAATGATCTCTGATCCAGATCTTAACCTGCTCCTGAGCAGGTTAGCCGTTCAGCATGAGTAACCATGGAGATTTATCACGGTAAGAAGTGAACTGGTGTCGTAGGACAGAAAATCCAGGGTTGATCCTGAAGTTATCTCGCTAAAAGAAAAATCCAGCATCGTAGTAAAGGCCTCTGGTTGCAGAGCAATTGTCTGTCTTCTCTTTTTTTTCTGCTGGTGTTTTATTAGTTTTAGTTTTTTAGATAACATGACATGACCCACACCGACCTGTTTGACATCTTCAAACCCTGCAGCTTTTATTGGACACTAGTGTTAGTTTGTGGTGCAGTCAGAAGAAAAACAGGATGAAATGTGACCAGCTCATGAAAGGATTTTGGAGTCTCACCTCTCTCAGGAGGCCTGCTTTCACTGCAGGGTGGTTCAGATCCACAGAGGGGTCGTCTGGCTTCATCCTCAGCTTTATCACATGCTTTGATCCTGGTGCAGAAACAAAGAAAA
>RPOG01007306.1:0-18923 GCA_008086565.1 Thalassoma bifasciatum
CACACACACACACAGAGGAGGGCAGGGAGCCTGTGTTTCACTTCCAGGTGCAGCGCGCGCTCTGGTCCAGTCACATTTCAACACGAACTGCTTTCAGCCTGATAAATACGCATGCGCACTACGCCTGACCCCTCCGGTTTCTGCGTGCGGTGCCACGTTAGTAGCGGTAGACACAAAATACCAGCTACTCTCCCAACCTAAAACAGGAAAAAAGACCCAAACCTGGTCCTGTTCACCTGAGAAACCTTCACCGACCGTGTGTGCAGCTTCGCCCCTCTGCTCGGAGGAACATTTGATCGTAACTATGCTGAAGTTTTTGCTCATCTGCTCGCTGGCTGTGGCCAGCCGGGCTGAGATCACCGAGGAAGAAGATGTCCTGGTGCTGAAGAAAACTAACTTCGACGAGGCTCTGCAAGCTCACCCTCACATCCTGGTTGAATTCTGTGAGTAAGAAAAGCTGCAGTGTGATCCTGACTAACACCGTCTGTCTGCAGGCTCCACGGTTCACGGGCTAACTAAGCTAAATAAAGCCTGTGGGACTGTTAGCATCAAACTTTGACACTTGGGACAAGTTGCAGCTGTTAGTTGCTAAGTTAGTGATGTTGTGCTTCATTTGGCATCAGTGCATGAATTAATTCCACTCTGCTGCTCTCCAGCTATTTCACTGCTGTAAAACTATCTCACAAACGGAGGATTATTTACCAGAGTTTGTTTTCCTTTCGAAATTTACAAGCTAGCTCTGACCTGAATGCGGAACTTAACTCAAGAAATTTAACCTTAAACTTCTTCATTTATTGTTGCTTTAGCTGTGTTGCTATTTTTGCTTAACTTTTACTCCGGTGTAATAGTTGATAACTTTATTCAACATGCTAATTATTAAGAAATGCAACAAAACAAAGAACAATATGAGCCTAAATTTATTCAATAAACCTCCACATTCTGTCATAACCCAAAGAGCTTATGTCGATAAACAAATAGGCTAAACCTGCACATATATTTATTCATTTTTCGACAGCTACACCCTAAAAAGTTACAAGTTGTTTTATAAATAAGAATTTTTCCTCTCCTGAAATTCTCTGAGAATAGTCTTGCTCATTGTCTTTACTAGTTAGTTAGTTAGTAATGAGACATATTGCCATTTTTAATGAGAGATAGTTTGTTAACCATCACTTTCCAACCATGTGAGTGATGTATTGATGCTTCATTGAAGTGTGAGAAGCCAGAACCGAAAGATTAGAAAGTTGGGAGTTGTTAAGTTTCGATTGGCTGCTGTGGTTTCCTTCATTCTTCATATCTCAGTGATGGTGAAATCTGTGCACTAATGCACTACTTGTTTTCTATAAGCAGGTTATTCTGCTTTACTACAAAAGCACAGTTGTTTTAGTGCCACTGTATGTGTCATTATGGACCACGTCTTTGTTGCCTGCAGGCTGAACTTTTGTTATATTGTTGAGTTGTTCACTTGTTGTGTGAAAACTTCGTGGACCAGTCAGAAATGGCCGCGGGGAAAGACTCTCCAATGAGCTCGGGATGGGAGGGGTTAAGGCTTTGTTTGCCCACGTATGACTGAGCTGGGCGGGATCCCAGCTGGATGTGGAGCTAGGTTGACGTGTACTTACTTCACTAGAGCTTTTTCCTCTTTGTATTGATCAAGAACATATATTCATAATAACCTGTGGCATCATCACACAAAATAATTAAAAAGTTATAGGTGAATGTCCCAGACATGAAGAAGAAACCAAAGTCCTCTTAAATAAATATATATTCACAATAAAGCAAGATATTTTCTTTTGAAGTTTTTCAAGGCACTGAGGAGTGGACCTTGGGTACTTCCATTCATCCTGTTTCTGCTTATTTTCTTGGTTAGAAAACAAATGTGACTAAAAATATCTGCAATAACTAGATTTGCCCTGTTCCCTTGTATTGACTGACATGGAGAGGAAGCTTTGCTCCTTGTTAAAGATTGAAATTGATGAAAGTCATGCACATAATTTGACACAGTTTCTCATTAGGGGGGGGTTCTCTTGTTAACAGAAGTAGGTTCTTCAGCATAGCAGACCATTGTACAGGTTAATCAGCTCTGCATTTTTCTTGCAGTCTGCTTGGACCACAAAGATGGCTTCATTGTCAGAATCAGAATATCCTTTATTTGACAAGCATGTTTGAGAAGTACACAAGGGATTTGACTCCAGTTTGAACTGGACTCTCTCTGTTAAAGTGTGAATAAACATTAAAAATCAAAAATATATATACATACATCACCGCAAGTCATTTGAAAATAAGGTTTGTACAGAAGAAGAAAAGCATGTGAAAATTAAGGACATCAAAAATGTGCAATGGGAAAGAATATGCCAAAGAGACACCAGACGAATAGGCTGGAGTTGCTCATGAGATGAATAAGTTATTATCATCGTTACAGGTTTAATATTTCATCGGAGTGAAGGCCCGTGGAAAGAATAATTTAATTTAAGTCAAACCATTTCTTCAAAAAGGTCCCAAAAGTTTGCAATTGACTGTTTTATTTGAAGGAGACGCTTTTTGAAAGAGTCCTCAAATTACACTTTTTTCAGACTAAACACTCCAAAAACAAGTGATGTCTGTATTACAGAATAATAAAATAGCAAGAAAACAACTTGTCTTAAAGGTTTGTAAACAATTCTGATGCTTTAAATTTCAATTATTTAGTGTATGGTGGTGAGAGAAGTCTATGATCAAATATGTGTTTTTTACAGCTGGTCATCACCAATATGATCTTATTCAGTGGTGCTGTCAATAATAGAGAGATTAACATCTGTACCTGAAATCAAAAGGATAATCAGGATGAGACAGAGTTCACAGTTCTTGAGCACATCACTGTGGACTTTGGTAATGGACACACTGCATGTTTCTCCTCCTGTGTGGACTGAATGTAACCATGAAAGGACCTCATCATAAATGTAAATTAGGCAGAAAGTGAACTCCCTAGTCCATATGTAGGATTTTCATTAGGTTCTTGAGAACTAGCCCACGGTGCCATCTTGATTTATTATGTTTTGCTGAAGCCTCTCTGTCAGTAATTCAACACCTGATAAGTGGTTATAATTGGGCTGACAAGACTCAGATGAAACTCAATGTGAGAGAGACAAAGTCAAGGTATATGATTGCCTCCTTTTAGTCTCCTCAAACATCCTAAAACAGGATCACTTCACACTGGAGAATGTTTATCATTCTAACTTTATTTGCTAGCAATGCAAACCTCTAACATTTTCTCAATGTTTCCCATTTTCCTCCCATAGACGCCCCATGGTGTGGTCACTGCAAAGCCCTGGCTCCAGAATATGCCAAAGCGGCTGGTATGCTCAAGGCCGAGGGGTCAGCGGTCCGCCTGGGAAAGGTAGACGCCACTGAGGAGACCGAACTGGCCCAAGAGTTCGGCGTCCGAGGATACCCCACCATCAAATTCTTCAAGGGTGGAGAGAAGCAGTCCCCTAAAGAGTACTCTGGTGAGTATTTCTGAAAGGTGAAGGGTTTTAAACACGACAAGTGTTTGTCTTTCCTTGCATGTTGCATAACTGCAGGATGTTAAAATTGATTATTTTTGCTCAAGTTTGCCCTTTTTTAACCCTTATCCAAGTATTTAAGAATACATTTGTATAATGTCAGCCTTTTCAACAAGTGACACTAGTAACAGCCTGGTTGGTCAAAGTGTGCCCAACACAAGTGCCAAATTATCCTTCACAGTTGTTTGAACTGGCAGCTAGCAAAATAATCCTACTCAATCACATATTTACCGGTTAAACAGAAATAATAACACAGAAGCGAGTAGTCCTGCCTTTCATTTCTGCAACACTCTTTGGTGAACCCTGGATGTCAGGTGGGGATATGAGCTGGCTTTTTTGTACATCACCAGCTCATTTTTAGGTGATGAGCCCTTCCATAATTGTTGTTAGAGTATTTGATGGAAAGACTATCTGAACAGATGTCTTTTCATTAAAATCAGGTAGCCCTGGGTTTTCAGCTACTCATAAAAATGTGGAACAAATCAACTGTGTGTCTATCTCAGACTCTCCATCTATGTTTAATGGCCTCCAATCAAGTTAAAATCCATTATTCAGGCAAACTATTGAGATGAGCATCCACAAAGTTTTACACAAGACACTAAGACCCACAGAAAGTAAAAGTTTGTAGGTGTATAAGACTCATATCCTCTGTAAAGTAACACATGAGTCATTTCGGCTGTTGTGGGAGAGAGATGCAATGCAGAACTGAGAAATTTAGGACACAAAGCCAGAGTTTGCATATAAACCGCCAAGTTAGACCTTTAACACCCCAAAACCACACAGCTATACTCCAACCTACCTTTTCTTAGTCAGAGGACTTTACTGTTCCCTGCACAGTGTGTCTTGGAGAGTCATTTTTAAAAAACAGTGGTGCAATATTTCCTTTCCTTGATCAAAGTTAACTTGATGAATATTTCTGGATCGTCATAAAACGCTTCCAGTGTAGTAAAATGACTCAGACCTCACAGTCTCAAGCAGGCCCCTTTAACTTTCATCACCCTGGAAATATGATCTGCACAGCAGCACAGAAAGTAAGTCAGCCAATCAGCTTTCAGCAACATGCCTAAGACTATATGTGGGCTGGGCTTTCCCTGCACGTTCCCCACACGCTGAAGGAGCCGGCCAGAGGTATGTGCAGCTCCTCACGTCCCGTCTTGGCTGCTCAGGAACGGGCTGGAAGGCAATGAGAGAGTATGTTGGGAAGTTTTTTTAGTAGCATGTGGAAGAGGAACCGTTTCTTGACACCAGCTCCTCGAAACTCTCATCTCCCACGTATTGCTGAGACTTATAAGTTCCTAAATTACAAGCCTGTCTCTGTGAAATTGCTGCAGTGTTGCATCATTTGTCCGGTCTCGCAGTCACATCTAAATCTTAGCTCCAGTGTAATTGCATCAGTCTAGCTTAATAGAAGCGTAAAACTTGTTTTTTATGCTTCATTTCATTTCGTTGACAAAATGATTGGTTTTATCGTAACTTTAATTTGAAGGTAAAATGCAAAAAAAGACACTCTTGGGTTTACAGATGAAGCTGTAGAGTGTTGTTGGTAATAAGGAAGTGGTCAGGAAATATACAAACAGTGTCTCTGTTCATTCACAACTTCACTCTGCCTCATGAAAAGAAGAGCACATTTAGTTACACTTGTATATCCCTGAGGCACAGAAGTGTTCAAGCTGAGGTCAAATGTAACTCTGAGTGGAAATGATGTCACATCTTTGTTTAAAGAGGAGGATGTGTCCTGTTTCCTCATCTTAGCTGAGTGGAGAGAGACAATTATTTGATCAAAAACTAAAAGTGCACTTGACCTTTAAAAGAAAAAACAACTCTAAGTCACTCTGAATTACTGGTGTGAAACTGAAATGCCACATCCATCAGTATCCATGAAGCATAACAGCTGATAATGTTTTCTATGCTCAGACTTTCTCCTGTTGCCAAGTCCATCAGTGTGTGAGCACACAGAAGTGTTTGAGCTGTTGTGTTTTGTTCTCTCGCAGCTGGCAGGCAAGCAGATGACATCGTCAACTGGCTGAAGAAGCGCACAGGCCCCGCTGTGGCCACCCTGGCTGGGGTCACAGAGGCAGAGTCTTTGATCGCTGACAATGAGGTGGCCGTCATCGGATTCTTTAAGGTACGATCCAAATCTGTCACGGTCTCAATATGTACAAGAATTATCTGCTGTTGTGATCGCTGGAGATCACCTGCTGGTTGTGTTATCTAAAGCAAAGGTCTCATGTGTCTGTAGGATGCAGGCTCTGATGATGCCAAGGCTTTTGAAAAAGCAGCTGAAGCCACTGATGAAATCCCCTTCGCCATTACCTCTGATGACGCCGTTTACACCAAGTTTGAGATGTCAAAGGATGGCGTTGTCCTCTTCAAGAAGGTATCCTCATGGTTTTTTTTTGTTTTTTTTAAATATATTTTTTGGGCTTTATAGATAGATAGAGGAGGACAGTGGGGAGAGAGTGGGGAATGACATGATGGAAACAGGCCACAGGCGGGAATCGAACCTGGGCCACCCGCTCGAGCGCAAACCTCACGGTGTGCGGCCATATCCACAAGGTCATCTGTGCCCCACCTCATGTTTTGACAAGACTGCAAAAAGCTACTAGGGATGGGACTCAAGACCGGTTCCTGTTAAGAATTAATAAGAAATTATTCAATCAGTCAACATCATTAGCCTTTTTGATGCATGGTTCCTTTATCTAATATTTCCCAGATATTGTATCTTAGCAGTTAAATAACACTTTCCCAAGAAATTGCTGATTCAGGATACTCTGCTTTAAGTTTGGCTGAAAAAGCTGTAAAACTGAACAGAGAATTGTTCATTACTCTTTTAAAAGAGTCATATTCAATACATTCAATGTTGTACATTTCCTAATGTACCTAATGTGGATGATATAGAATACTGCTCTAGCTTCATGCTAACATATACAGGGAATTACATTGTAAGTAGTTTGCAAACATCAATTTAACTTTGGTTTTAGAAACAACTGTTATTACAGAAACACATCACTTTTTTTTTGTGAACAAAACTAAAGCCTGTAAACATGGAGGATAAAAGAAAAGTTATGTGCAGACTCATGACGGCAAGCTCTTTTATTTACATCCAGAGATATAGGATCCAGTGACCACGTGCAAAGATGTTTTCTTACTTTTATTTATTTGTCTGGAGATGTCCAGATTCATTGACCAACTTCCTATTTATTTACCTTTAAAATCAATAAACTGTTGACACAGAAAACCTGTAAACTTAATTTTTGTATGCTAACAATTCACAGGAGGAATTGACAAAGGAATCAATCAAGAATTGGCTTAATAAGCAGGATCAATAAGGGCATTGGCATCAATAATTCTTAGCAATTCCCAACCCTGAAAGCAAACCTTTTAAATGTTGTTTTACATGGAAAAATCAGCACAGGATATTTTTAGAAAGCTTTTAGGTCTGTTTGAGAACAGATCTCCTCCTTTAGTCTCTCATGTAACATTAAAAGGCACAAACCATGACCACTCAAGAGCAATAGTCGCTGAAATACCAGGAGCTTGTCCTGGTGGAAAGCATCTATGCAGCAGGAATCACCTGAATACTTCCTCGTGTTCTGCACATTTTGCCAGTAATAGCTGTGCAAAAGGCAGAACAGAACTGCACCATCACTGTAAGCACAGATAACAAGGTCAGCTGCGTCCGTTACGAGTTATTAATGTTGATTTATCGAGAGCAGCACAAAGCTTTTTTCCGGAAAGTGCTCAGTAATGGAGACTAGAGGAGTCAGAGAAGGATACACACTGGCTAATAAGACCCACCAGATAGAGAGGGTGGGTCTTTCAGTTAATAAACTAAAGAAAACAAAGCTAAGACATGAAATCAGATGTATCAGAAAAAAATCTGTTTATGGAGTTTGAAGTAGTAGCTGTGACTTAAATCTGCACACGTGGGCATGAACAGTCCCTGCGTGGACTCCCCCGTGTTTCTCATGTGCTACTTCAGTTATTTGACACTCCAGCCTTCACACTGTCTTCTTTACTGCCACACACACGTCTCGAGTGCTTCAGTGTTTCATACGTGAGTCTGCCCATGAGCCTGTTCCTGACCCACCCTGAGAATGACCTCAGCATATTGAGCTAAAGTTGATCAGTGACCAGGAAGTGTGTGAGGTTCAGCTGTACACCTCTCCATGGAGCACTATTACGCTCTTATTCTCCCATAACTACCACCAATATTTCCTGTTTTCTGTGTTTAAGAACTTCATAACGTAGCAAAAGATGAAGTCTTTAGACAAAGCTCAGGGTTTTCTTTTATACAAGTTATTGGCTTGAACGATACTTGACACATAGGTCAGAGATCTCTTGGCTTTCTTATCAAGAAAACCATATCTGCTGTGGATTTGTCAGGTCGGGTCAAGGTCCATCCAACATGCTTTCAGTGTAGTAATTAAGGATCCAGAGTGTTTGATTTCAGCTCTGGAGTTTATGAATTAATTGTTAAAGATAACGGGAGTTCTCTCATATTATGTTTAAATTAAACAATATCTTTAGAGAGAGGACGTTCTTAAAGCGCAAAGGTTTGTAACCGTTCACTGAGAAAACGAGCTGTAAGGAGCTCACAGGGGGACATGTCATGACAAAGACCTAAAGACAACAAATTTACTCTTCATTAGCCTGAGAAACCACGTGACAACTGATGTTTGAATAAATCTTTCCAAGAGTGTGTGCTCAAGTTTTGTTGTGTCTATTAATATAAGAAAGACAGCTTTTACATGGTGTGACAAAAAGCAAAGTCTCAATTGCCTTTGTGTCAAATTCACACTAATATCTCTATAATTCATAAGCTTCACAGGCTCAGTGATAATTAGTGATGTTTGATATCACTGATTTCCTCTCCAATCTGGTACTGAGTAAAATCAGGAATACTGATCTGATACCAATACTGATTGTGTCGACTGGACAAATAATGAACATATTGTACAGATAAGATGTTGTTTATGTCCCATCTAAAGTATACATTTTTCTATGTTCCCCTTGGCTATTATCGCAATTGCTTTGTGTAAATTAGCTTTTTTTTCTCATGTGAGATTATCTCAGTGATACACATATTATTGTTAATTACTGTTAATGATATAGATTACTTCAAGTGACCGAAATATAAAAAGTACAGATATTTTGATACGAGAATCAATTTTAAAGCATTAAGCATTAAGCTTTTAAGCATTGGTATCGGTAGTATGGATATTTTAGTATTGATCCCCACATCACTAGTGATAATAACACAGGCCATACTCATAATCCACTTTTGAAATGACGAATTTAAGTTTCTCGTTTTGTTAAATTTCTTTTTTTGTTTCAGTAATGCTTGATGTGCATCATCATTTCAGGCTGCTCTGACCGTTAATTAAAACAAATTATTATGCAGCTCCAGTTTCTTCACAAAACAACAAGCCCAAAATATCTTAGGCCTTGAGCTGTCAGTGATCTTCTTTCATTTTGGCACAGACCAAGGCCGAGTCCTCCCACTCTCATTGTCTGGTCTCAGATCCATGTGTGTAACTGTACCCGACACAAACAGCCCTCACATGGGGGCTTCCCCCTCCTCTCCCAGTCTTAATTACCAGCAGGGGTCTTGCACTTGTTTATTGCAGTGTGGGGGGTTAGAGGCTCAGATTTCATATCCGTGGTGAGTCTCCACAGGGCTGGCAGCAAGTCACCAGCCAAATGTGTGTTCTGCCATTGTCTGCCAGTCAGAGCAGTTTGGCACGATGAACGGCAGCTATTCTTAACACTTAATAAAAGTCCACTTTGGCTTCTGTTCCGGTCCTCAGCTGGGGGTTACTGGGGGATTTCAAAGAGGGTTGTCTGGTAAATCTATGTTTGGTGTTCATAGGCAGATTAGGCTGTTGGATAATGATTGTTGCTAAAAGTTTCTTGTTGTCCTTTACAGTTCGATGAAGGGCGTAACACCTTTGATGGGGCGATGACCAAAGAGAACCTCCTGACCTTTGTCAAGTCCAACCAGCTGCCTCTGGTCATTGAGTTCACTGAGCAGGTAATAACAGAGGCCATGCATACAAATGTGACCTTTTGCATATATGTTATTTTTCTGATTCTAAAAGGATTCTGATTTTTTTGTTTTGTATTTTGCACAATTATCATGTCAAACTGCAAGTCCTGATATAATACTGCCTGTTAAACTTATATATTTGATCTTTTTCTACAGACTGCTCCTAAAATCTTTGGTGGAGAAATCAAATCCCACATCCTCATGTTCCTGCCCAAGACTGCCTCTGACTTCCAGGACAAAATGGATCAGTTTAAGAAAGCTGCAGAGGGATTCAAGGGTCAGGTGGGTAAACTGGAAACAACGATCTTTTCGACTCCAAGTAGGACATCTTTCCTCTTTTGTGTTTTTTTACTCAATTGGAATTTGCACAAGATGAGGTCTTTGGACAAAGCTCAGTGTTATCTTTACATTAGTTATTGACTCAAGTATACTTCACCAATAGGTCAGAAATCTCTCAGCTTTCTTATCTAGAAAATCATATCTGCTGTGGATTTGTCACAGTCTGTAAGTGCATTTAAATGATTTAAATCCACTGTATTTGTTGAGCAATTTGTGCGCAATTTGTCGTCTTAACACTGCAAAAACAGACTGAGGGATTGTTTGCATTAGCCTGTTAGATCTTAAATCAGTACACAAATAGCTACACCCTCTGCCTTTTGTACTATAAGTGATGATATCCTGCAAGTAGCAACATTAGCTACAGACCAGCAGGAAATCCCTGTGCACTCAATTCTGTCTAAAATAATAATAAAAAAAACAATCCGTCTCTCTGTTTAACTGTAAGGTTAAACAAATATAAGTAACATGACACATGTGATAACACTCAAGGTGATAAAGTGGGAAAGAACTTGGCACATCTGGTTTATAAAACAGGTGCATGTGAGGGAAGTTAGAGCCAATCAAAACATGCTCCTGGGCGACAAATCTGCCTTCCGAGTATTTCCACGTGGATCAGTTGTCAGTTGTTTGGCATCAAGCTCTAGGGCATGTGCTCTAAACTAAGAACACTATCCTGATCCCTGAGTGTGATATGAAAACAGACATTTGTTGCATTTCTACAGTCAGGTTTGTTAAGATCCAATCCTTTTAAATGCATTTTCTTATGAAAATCTGAATGAGTTAATCATTTCAGATTCTTTTTTGATACCACTTAAACTGAATCACTTACAAAGATTAATATAGCCTCTGATAAATCACGTTTAGTAACTATCTTCTATCCTCTTTGTCCTCTCTGTCCAGATCCTGTTCATTTTCATCGACAGTGATGTAGATGACAACCAGCGGATCTTGGAGTTCTTCGGCCTGAAGAAAGAGGAGTGCCCTGCCATCCGCCTCATCACCCTGGAGGATGAAATGACCAAGTACAAGCCTGATTCTGACGCCATCACAGCAGAGAGCATCACCAGTTTCTGTACAAAGTTCACAGAGGGCAAACTCAAGGTGAGGAGGCCTGTTAGTCAGAGCTACACATTCATGTTATCGATTAATGTAAATTTATTGACATGTTTTCTGAACCTTTTCCTTCTTCACAGCCCCACCTGATGAGTCAAGATATCCCCGACGACTGGGACAAAAACCCTGTCAAGGTTTTAGTCGGAAAGAACTTCGAGGAGGTTGCCTTCGATGCATCAAAGAACGTCTTTATTGAATTCTGTAAGAATTTTTCTCTGTACAACGGCAGAAAACAATGAGAACATGTTTTTAATCACAGGGGGGGTTTTCAAAGTCAGCTGCAGACTTAGCCAAGCTTCAAAAAATCTGAAACTTGAATCTTGCCCTTCCTTAGTTTCCCGTGCTAAGTCCCCCACAGATGCCCAAGTGTTGATTCTCTGGGGCCCTTTCATGCCTTCTCGGCAAACTCAGTGCAAATTAATTTGTCACCAGACACTGTTGTTGAAAATAACCTGTTAAATATAGCTAGGGGATTATTTTTACCACCACCCTCATTCAGATTTGGACTATATTTGGAGGAACTTTCCATTACTTGTCGTTTAGATACTGTTTATGGCTAGTCATGCTCAGGGGAAGACCCAATTCCCTGACAGGTGAGTAGGACATCTAGGCCATGAGTCTAAGACCGCACGTGAGGTGATCGTCATGTAATTTCCCAGTTTGAAGCGAGTGAAATAATTGTTAAAAATCAAAGGGGTTGCATGTTGGTAGCAACTTTCACCTCTTATAGTCGCTCTGAAGGGTCTGTTCTTCTGTAGTTGGACGAAAAAAGGCACTCATGATATGCTACAACCAACTTCACAATCAAGAGGAAGCCATATGTCCAAGCAAACCCTGCTTCAATGTCTACATCACTACATGAAGTATTAAAGAAGACCTGAAGTTGCATTTAAGATTATAAACTTGAAAGTAAAATACCAATGTTATAAATGTTCTTCATCCCAGGGCAGGGCAATATGGCAAAAAAAAAATCACAATATATATTTTTATATTATCTGATCTTTATTATTGTCACGATTATTCATATTATTTTTAAACTTCTAGTTTTAAGGCATCTGTACTGAAAACTAAAGAAACTAAAGATAAGCTCAACACTTAAACATACAAAGCAAATAACAAAGCAAAATTTTTTGGATGTATGCAAGACCCAAAACAAAACAGATTGCCCACTCAAGAATATGAAGACTCCTTAAAATATAAACATGATCATTTTCAAAAAGAAATTGCGTGTTATTGTTTTTCTTGTCATTGAATGTTGCTCGTGCAGCCACAAAAGATGACACAACTGATTGCTGCTCAACCTACGAACAGAAGTACAGTAGGAAAAAGGTCAACTCTGATTGACTGTTGTCACACACAATTGCCCCATGTTTGATTGAAATATGCTCACGGCTGATCATCGTAATCTATCTGAAACTTAACAAGATCATACAATAGCTCAGCCTAAGTGCATCCTTCTACACAGTTAAACTCTTTTTTTTTACAAGGAGACGTTTATTTTTCCTTCAATATCTGCATGAATCAAAATCTAAAACCTGATTCATATTTTATCCGAGCTTGACTAACTTTTCTTTGTGTTATGTGGTGTTTCAGATGCACCTTGGTGTGGACACTGCAAACAGCTGACTCCCATCTGGGAGAAGTTGGGAGAAAAGTACAAGAACAGTGCCGATATCATTGTGGCTAAGATGGACTCCACAGCCAATGAGATTGAAGCAGTCAAAGTCCACAGCTTCCCCACGCTTAAATTCTTCCCTGCAGGAGACGAGCGAAAGGTGAGCGCTCAGAACTCATATTTGATCTACCAGCAGACAGAAAGATTTACATCAGTCGTCTGTAAAAATCTCCATTTGTGATCCTTAATCCAATCACCCCTGCTCAGGTCAGCCGTCTTAGTCATTGCATGCCCTTGCAGTTGTGAGTTATAGTGATCCGGGTTGTTATTTGGATCCAAAATCATTGCCAATTTGGCTCCCAACTGCCGTGAGTGTCGCTTCACTTAGCAGCTCCAACACGTGCAGAAACCTGAGCTTTCTGGCCTCTTTGGTTCCTGCTCAATAATTTTGGTGTTTGGTTCTCACAGATTTCTGCTCATTAACTTCACTCTTTGAGGCTGCACCTGCCCCTCTCTTTCCGTAGTATGTTTGTGTGGGAGAGGCCTTCACGTGCCAGTGTAGTGATCTTAAATGAGCGGTATATTCTGAGGCTACCCCGTAGTAAGTCCAAGGATTAGCCTCTGACCTTACTTAGATGAAGCATGTAGGAGACCCAAGAGGCGGCTAAGGAAGGATGAAGCTGCAGTTATGAGTCATTATCGTTGCTCTGCAGACGTCCTTTGACTGTCCCCTCCATGCACATCCTTATTTTAGCCTCCATCCCTCTGGGTTGTTGCTATGCCTCTGCAAATAGCTCCGCTCTGGGAAACTTACTGGAATCAAAGTTCAAAAAGGTTATTGTCTGATATTAAAGGGCACCATCAGGTGTCAGAAGCTCTGGTATTATTAATTTATGCCTGCACTTCATAGACTCTCTTTTGGGGTGGGTGATAAAACACAAAGCTGTTTGTTCATCACAAGTAATGTATGATCAACAGGTTATTGATTACAACGGTGAGAGAACATTGGAAGGCTTCACCAAGTTCCTTGAGAGTGGTGGTAAAGATGGTGGTGCTCCTGCAGGAGATGACGAGGATGATCTGGATCCAGAGGTAAGAGATGCTTTCCAAAGAAATAAGCAACAAACATAACTCTGTTTATTGTGCTCTTCCTCTGCGCAGAGCATTACATTTTACACTGCAGTCAGGAGTGATGAGAACCAAATAGGGCTAGGCAGTTTATTAAAAATAAGATTTAATTGTAATATAAACTGTTGAACTATTCTAATCGCAGACAGTGCAATATTTCTTTAACCTGTGTAAAAATAACAGATGAACTTACCAGTAGATGTTTTATGCTCTACACTGGTGTTACTCAACCCCAAATCGTTGAAACTTAGCCTTGCAAGACAAGCAATCTAAGTGGTGAAAAATGGCAAAAAATGACAAGAAGCAGCAATAAAAATAAGTTTAAAGTGGCAAAAAATGGTCAAGAAGCAGCAAAAATAGGCAAAAAATTGGGGGGAAACCTGAGAAATACTCAGAAAGCAGCTAAAAATGGTGAAAAAAGAGTGAAAGAGACTAAAATGGCCAAAAACCAACAAAAATGGACAAGTACATTCTGAGGAAACTTGGAAAATAGTCAGACGGCAGCAACAATGGGGGGAAAAGTAACAAAAAACAGAGAAAAGTGGTAAGAATAGCCAAAGCCAACTAAAATTTTAAGAAAGAAAGTTGGGATGAAGCTGTAAGAATAGTCAGAAGGAAGCAAAAAAATGGTCCAAAAGTGGTGGAAATAAGTGAAAAGTGACTTCAGTGGGCATAAAGGAAATATAATGGGTTGTTGTCTTACTATAACTAATGTTAGTGTTCATTTCCCAAAATGTGTTTTTTAAAAATCTCATAGGATGGGGAACCTAGAAATGATCGCAAAAAAGAAATTGCAATTGCAATATGGGGAATGATATTCGCAATCAGATTATTTTGGCAAATCATTCAGCCCCATAATCAGAGTTTCTCTCTGAAATTCTCTCCTAACTTGATGATAGAGGACCCATCCATGTGTTTGGTTGCGACTGTAGCTGCACTGAATGATTGGTTTACCATTCTCCTTTCTTGGCGTTGTTCCAAAGAGTCTCATTAGTAAATCTTATTTATAAAAAAGAGAAAGTTGAGATGTCATACCCAGGTGTTTGCACATGCACAGCACGAGACCTCCTTTTGAAGGCAAATTTTGCATCATGTCTGAAGCTTCCCAGAATAGATTGAAGGGTCCAGCTTTGAAATGACCGTGAGGATTTAAGAGTGCAACCTTAGAACTGACCCACTTGTATTTTTTTTCCATTTTTGAGCAGGGTGATTTATGATGGAACTTAAGTAAACTTTAAGATTTAAAGATTGAGTAGCTGGATGGTATGGTGAAAAAATAACCATCACAATATTTTTAGGATCGTGACAGTATATCACAGTATATTTTTCATGGTATTTCTGCACTCACGGGATTAGAGGACCTCTGTTAATTTTAGAATCACTCCCTGACGTCAGGTTTTGGTGTAGCGTATTCACACGGGATAAGTCTGTAAATAACTTGGTGTTACTCATGTTTCTGATTGAAAACGCTGCAAAGACCCACCGTGCTTTAACGACAGCACCTCACTCTGCAGTGCACAGGCAGCTGTACATGCTGACAAAAGAAAAAGACACCCACATCCATCTTTGGTCAAATAATGTGCATTGAAAATGACTGAATATGCAGAATAAATTGAATCATCTTAAAACTTTGAAGCACCTGCGCAAAAGATCAGTTCTTGTTGAGCCCAAGCCCTGATATTCAACCATCAGTTGAGGTACATGGGGAATGAGTTTACAAAGCAGCAATAACCAATGGGCTGTGATCTTACTTTAATTCTTAAGTCTTCAAAAGGAAAAGATGGTTCATCTTATATTTTGCTGCTGACATTACTATAACACTCTGTCAGCTCTACAATGAACTTGTTCTTTACCTCAGTCTGCAGCAAAGCTTTTTATTCTCTATCTGCATCTGAATCTCTGGATTTTCTGTCCACACAGAACAACTACTGGACAAAAGCTCTGACTCTCCAAATATGACTAATAAACTTCATTTAGGAGCAACAAAACAGAGGAAACCAACACTATTTCCAACATTTCAATTTAAACTTCATCATTAATCTTTGATCATGTGCTCTGAGACAACGTGTCACTGCCAACCTGTGCACAGAGGAACTCCATGAGCAGAAAAAAAGAAATATGCATGTTCACATCTTAATAAGAACGTTCTCAATATACTTGGGGGACATAAGCTTCCTCCTTTTCCACTCCCTTGCGTACAGATGCAGTATTTGATGATGAAGTCTAGGATGTTATCAAAGCTCTAATAAGCTCTTGGACAGTCATATGTGGTATACAACCGAAGTCATACACATGTGGAAGGTTTTCAGGGTCTCGTTTACTCGCCCTCATCCCTCCTGACTATTGTCACCGCGCCTCCTTCTCAGAAGTCTAATTGCAGCCCAGCTGAATGCTGTGCGCTAATGCTAGCTGCAGCTGTTCAAGCTATTGGCTGACCCTTGCCCAGAGATGTGAGCCCCTGATAAAATCTGCACGTGCAGCTTGGCCGCCAGCATTTTAGGCTTTCTATGTCAGACACCTCTCCTCACCCTGCCTACCCTCGGACCAGACATGAAGGAATGGCTTTAGCATAACCTCCCTCAACATATAGATGACATCCTTTTTCTGCATAGACAGAGTGGATCACATATTAGCCACTGACGGCCTTAGATTACACCTCACTTTTGGAATCATGCACGTTAGAAATGCAGCCTGTTAAGCCTTCTCTGCAGGTGGTAAGACGTTGATATCATTGAGGTAGTTCAGTGCTGACATTAGATTAGTAAGGAGAGATTTCCAAAGGAGGTAGTAGTTTGGATTAGCTACATTGTTTGTATTATCAGAAAGATTGATGAAAAAGACCCACTCCTCTGAGGCTGACAGCAGTCTGTCACCCCCAGCTCAGAGTGAAACGTGAACTGATGGTTACATATGGCTCTATATTCAGCTCTGCCCATCACTCTATAGATGTATTAAATTACTCCTTATGATGGCACCAGCTGTGTTGTGTGTGAAATGTGATCACTCAATAAACTGAAAGGAAACTTTCATCCATAACAAGATCCTCAGAGCTAATGCCTCACCTTGTATGAATAGAGTCCAGGGCTGGGCCATAAATCACAACTTAGATTAAACCACAACATGTCCTGTTGCAATATTCTTATCGCAGAAAGTGCAATATTTCTACAGCCTGAAATGTGTCAAAATATCAGTTACATTTTTTGCAGCAGATGTTTTCTGCTCCACACCAGAGTTACTCAACCCTGCTCAACCAAAGAGACAGACTGTTAAAAACTATCTTTACAAAAGAAACAATCAAAGTGGTAAAAATAGGCAAAAACAACAAAGAGTAGCATTGAAACTTAATTTGAGGCAGTAAAAATTGCCAAAAAGCAACAAAAACTGGTATTTAAATTGGGAAAAAAAACCTGAAAATACTCCAATAGCTGCTAAGAATGGTCCAAAAGTGGCACAAAATAGTGAAGTGTCAAAAATGGGCAAAATTACAAAAAAAAAGTCAAAATTAGGTGTGAAACTGGAAAACAGGGAGAAGGTATCAAAAAATGGTTCAACAGTGGCAAGAAAAGTGACTAAAATGGACAAAAATCAGTCCCAGTGGTAGTGGTAGAGGGTTGTTGTTATTGTTCTGTAATTAATGTAACTGTTCATCTCCTACAATGTGTTTGTTTAAAAATGTTTAAGATGGGAACCGAGAACTAAATGCACAAAAAAAATCACAATTATAATATAGGAAATGATACCCCCAATGAGGTTATTCTTGCAAATCAGCCTGAATAGTCTGATATTCTTTTCTCAATAACTGTTTTTTCCTGACTAGTTATATTAGAAGTCTTAAAAGGGATCTGATGAAAAGTATCAGATCAAAGATCATGGAGACTGTTTTTAAGGAAGTCTCCTCTTCTTTCCAGGATCTGGACGATGTGGATGAAGGTGGAGACGAGGACTCTGATGGGGAAGATTATGATGGACATGACGAGTTGTAAGAGCTGGCAGAGTAGAAAGGAAGAGGAGACAAGTCCCGCCCCAACCCTTCCAACCAGTCACCATCACCACCTTCACTTCCTTTGTGGACCTTCCCCGTCCTTTGAACATTAATACTCCCCCTTAAAAATGGCCTCTCAGTCAGTCAGTCAGCCGGCCTACGAGCCCGCCCAGCGGTTAGTCTGTCAGTCCATCAGTGGCGGGGCCTTTTTGCCGGCCACAACTCCAACCTCACAACTTTTCTTCTGGCCAGACTGGTTTCATCCCACCTTGGAGGACTGGGTGGAATGGCGCAGCACCTCTATGGGAGACCTCAATGCCTTCTGTAAAGCTCCACATCAGCTGTTTGCCTTGTATATTTAAAACCAAATGTAAAAATGGCATTGAGAAACGGTTTTGAGAATGTTTTCTTGTGTTCCTGATGAAAAGTTCCCCTTACTCTTTAAAAAAAAAAAAAGGCCTCGTTCAGTGAGGGTTTTAGCTGATTGAATGCTGTATCTGTGGGTAAAGGGGGCTGCCAATGTTGTTTCCCTCTAAAAAAAAAAAAAGAAAAAGAAGAATCCAGAGGACCAGAGTTTTTGTGCGGTGGTTTTGTGATGACTGATCTCTCAGGGGGACAAGGGGCCATCCTTATAAATGTTTTTTTTGCTAAGTTTTCACTAAAATAACCCCACAGAGCTTGTTCAGTGTAGCACAAAGGGCCCCCATGTGTAGCTGAGACCAATTATTTGCTTTCCATTGGTGAGGGGAGGTTTTACTTTGTTTTCATGTTTTCATTCCCAAATAATTTCTCATCAAAGTCTCCTCGTTTCTGCACAGCTACTGACTATTTTCTAATAAGAACAAAAGTTAACTTTTCTGGGGGAAATCTTATTTTATTTAATTGTTTCACCTTGAGGTTTTTTTTGTTCTATTTTTTATCGTAGGACTTGTCATTTTTAATGATGTACCATTGTGCCCAGCTGTAGCCGGTTGGTCCTGCTGGGGCAGAGTTGGCCCATGGATAAACTCTCAGACCTGGGGTGGTTTCTGGAGCCAGTTCTGATAGGTCGCACTGCATTCATGCCTAATCAGAGATTTATCACATTTACTACAGAAGACACGGTTTACTGGTGAGGTTGGTCTGAGAGAAGTGTCTATTCTATCTGACGTGGGGGGG